>JACMZG010000019.1:4157529-4229651 GCA_018340805.1 Microvelia longipes
GATCGTCTCTAAAGGTACATACAGCGTATCGGGGGATCCATTTAGATTCCATCTCCCTAGTTCTAGCGTATGCGATCGGATCCCCTCCGCATGGTTCATACAGCTAATATTACCGTATTGAGAGATCGTATTCTATACGATCCGCGGATCTAGAAGTGTGTGTGAACGTACTAAATATTCGCCGACATCTAGCTATTGGTCTTTTCTTGTTTATTTAATTAATACCTAGAACTGGACGGCGGTATTTGATGATAGCTTATCTTTAGGTTATGTTGTCTGTGGTCATGTTTTATCATGTTTATAAAGAATTCAACATAAATTCATGTTGAAACATGTCTTGACATAACTCCTCGTGGTCATTGAAAGAGTTTAATAAAGTGATAAAATCTAATAATTTGTATCAATGATAATACTCTTTTGAAGAATCTGATGCCGTCGATATTTGCTACTCGCGATTGAAAGAGATAGTTGTAAGGTTGGCAATACTAACGGCGGGAAAACGAAAGGGTGATCAAATTTTTTTATCATAGGATTAGCATGGGAGCCGATAAAAACTCTTCTTTTATTTCTTTATTTTTTTATTAATTTGTGATAAATGAGGTAAAAATTAATAGAACCATTTTTTAGCGACCATCGGTGCTAAAAAAAGTTGTCAATATTTCATAGATAAATACTTCGATTATTCCAGGATTTTAAACATAGAATCAGGCTCTTATCACTACAGACTTGCATTTGTCCGATTTAACCCAGAAATAATAAAACCTAAACGTAAACCTAAAAATTAATTATAAATTAACATTAAATAAAATAAAACACTATATTGTGATTTTCACCTTCTTTTAACTCAATTTAAATACTCGTGACAACCCATTAAAACCCTATTTTCAATGAAATAGAGATTCTACTGTGTTCATATGCCCTAAAATTACTTAAATTAAAGCACTTTGATAAAAAATTTAAACAAATAATCGTCATATATAATAGACCAAGAGCCCAGGGGTGTTTTGTTTACATTACACTTTTTATTATAATAAAAAGTGTAATGGCTGGAAACGGGTTTAATTTTTCGTAAATACCTTCCTGAACAAGGATCTGCAATTCTGCCGACTCGTATCGGATAGGTGTCCCAGGCAGAACCTTTGACAAAGTAAACGCGTCAATGCAACTTTAATTTAACTTAATGAAAATTAAAGTGCAGTAATCTCCGGCAATATGACAGCCATAGAATAATACTAATATAGAAGGAGCATGTATGGCCGTGTAAACACAATTCGCGATTCAAAGTCCGTAGCAGCGTCACCGTCGCTGATAAGAAATTGATAACGAAAGGGTGATCGTTGTTAAAGTCCTTATGGAAGTTTTTTGGTTTTTCTTATTTGTGAAGATTATTTCTTTAATATTTTTATCAAAGTGCTTTAATTTAATTAATTTTAGGGCGTATGAGCTCAGTAGAATCACAATTTCATTGAAAAATAGCGTTTTAATGGGTTGTCACGAGTATTTAATTTGAGTGATAAGAAGATGAAGATCATAATATAGTGTTTTATTTTAGTTAGTGTTAATTAATGCTACTTTTAAATAATTTTAGTTTACACAAACACACAAAATTACCATTTAATTGCATTAAATTGTTTAAATTAGTTGTAACAGGTATTTAAATTAACTGATAACAAGCCGATTTTCACCGTAATGGTGTTTTAATTTATTAATCATTTTTATTTACACACTAAAATAATAAATAACTCAGTTTAAATCATCCGTTTAGGTTTTATTATTTCTGGGTTAAATCGGACAAATCCAAGTCTGTAGTGATAAGAGCCTGATTCTATATTTAAAATCCTGGAATAATCGAAGTATTTATCTATGAAATATTGGCCATTTTTTTAGCACCGATGGTCGTTCTATTAATTTTTACCTCATTTATCACAAATTAACGAACAATAAAGGAATAAAAGAAGAAATTTCAACGGCTCCCATGCTAATCCTATGATAAAAAAATTCGATCACCCTTTCGTTTTCCCGCCATAGGTATTGCCAACCTTACAACTATCTTTTTGAATCGCGAATGTAATTCTACTGATAACACGAAAGCCGGTTGACTGGTGGTCATAAGTAGGGGTACCACCCTAACAACAAAACTTTATTTTAAATATGTGTCATAAATATCCATTAATGAAGAAAGATCGTAAAGATCAAAAATAATAACTTAAAACACCTGCTGAGTTTTAAATAAACCCGGTTTTAGATGGCAAAAGGATAGCGGAATACAAGAATCCATGTTCAGTTGACGAGGACTGCTTTTAAACTACAATTTAAAATGCTTAAAATATTGTAATGCACCGATATTTATATTAGTATTTTATGAATAATCATTCATTAATTAATAATAGAACATAATAATTCAGCTACCGGAAGTATTGCCAACTTTTTTATAAGAAATTGTATATTGTTAGGGTGGCAACATTACTTAAGACCCACCAGTGACCCATAGAAAATATATACTAGAGGGGCATAGCCTATCTCAATACATTGAAGGCCTGAAACATTTTTAGTGGGGCTCTCAGGGGCTCTGTGTAACCTCATTGAAACCTCCTCCAAGAGGGAGTTAAGGTTATAACTAATCAATTTTTTTGGGCTTCCCACAGATTGTTTGTGTTGTGATTTGTATTTAAACATTCTACTATATAATTTACTGTTTTTTGTTCTGTTTATTTGATGATAATGATATCGAAGGTGGTCAGGTTACTTTTTCGATGTTTCAAATTCAAGCAATAGGGCCCCTCTAGTAATATATCTCTATGAGTGAACCGGCTTTGGTGTTATCAGTAGTGCTCCTATTGTTTTATTGTAAGATGACAGGAGAGAACCAAGCTCTAATTATGAATGAGATTGTTTTGTTAGTGATAAGAGAATCTTAATGAATGGGGTGCTCTTATCTTATCAGGGAGTTAACAATGAAATTGTTACCCGGCCTTGTTGTTACCCAGGTGATAAGAGTTATTGTTTCCTCATGTCACGCTTCTTAGACAAGGCAAGGGTAATATTCCCGGAGTACTTTAGTGTTCAAATGGGCCGAGATATTGACATTGAGGATGGGTTATGTGCCTAGATAAATCGGACTCAAAAACAGTAGAAACTAAAGAGACTAATACTTAGAGGTAGTACATGGTCAGAGTAGCTCAGTGATAAGGGGTCTGGAAGTGAGACAGCGTGGGGATACGTTGTCGAAAATGTTCATTGTCAATGAACAAATGCCCATTGGAGCAAAACTTTTTCAAGGTCGTCAAACTTGATCGATGACGCAAAAGGGCGATGTTACAAATGTTCGTTAGAGCAAATCTAATTTTTTACGTTATTTTGCGCCAAATTAGGGAAATACTTGATAAAAATAAGGGTTTCTAGTAGTTTTTCTTTTTTAAAATTATCATAAATAAAGCTTGACAAAAATGTTGGAATGAGCAAATATCTTCTAGTTAGATTTTTGAATCTTCTCTATTGACACCTCATTTGGCTTCTCAGTTTCCATTGCCTTTATGATTTAACTGCTAGTCGTCAGTTCTATTTATAGAAAAGAGATTAAAATTAAATCGTTTTACTTTTATACTTATTATTACAAAGTTTTATGTTAAATACAGTGTTAAATTATGTATTTTATCGTGTTGTTGAGGTTTTTCGGACATTTTAAGGCAAAAGAGAGCTTGGCAAAAAAAAAAAAAAAAAAAAAAAACGATTCATTACATGGCAGCTTATGAAGTGGTTTTGTCTTCTGTTAGTTTTTATAATTATTTTGTTAGTTTCTTTACTGGAGATGCTTATATTTGTGATCTAGAATGATACATTAATATATATAATGTTGCAAAGTAGGAACCACCAGGGTTTGACAATTACTACGTAAACACAGCGTATTTAACAGGTGATCGTATTCCATACGCATTTAAAACTTTACGGTTCTTGCACCGTATTTGTTTAGCCCATCAAGTCACCTGTTAAATACGCTGTGTTTACGTAGTAATTGTGAAACCCTGGTGGTTCCTAGCTTGCAGCGATGTAGCATCAGCCTTCAACTTTATAATTGTGCCACACAGCGCAGGGATTTTAACTCTTTAGTTTACCATAAAATCCTTTAATGTTTTGAATTAATACTAATTTGTTCTTTATTTACTAATAAAGAAATTTATCAAAAAACTTGCATGAATATATAAGGAGCTACGATGATAACAGACACACACACACATACAGACAAACTTTGCGAAAACCACTCAGGAGGCCTTAAAAAACACCTGAAATGAATAATTCCGGTGACAAACTCCCTTTTTTGCGAATTTTCGAAGAAAAAATGAGCTAATAAGATCCCAGTCATCGGGGGGGGGGGTTCTGGAAGGGGGATCACTGATGAAGAAAATATATATTCTTGAGGTTTATGTATATATATATATATATATATATATATATCTCTCGATAACTATCTGACGTTTTTTGGATAGAAATAAAACTTGGTACAAAAATCAACCTTGTTAATGTTCCTAACCCTATTGTTTATGAAATATGGGTGACTTCATTAACCCACAATAATGACCCCACAAACATTTCAAAAAATCACAAATATCTTTATTTTTTTTGACATGAAACCATACATAAACTGCTATGTATGATTTACAAAAATACGAATTTACATTGTATTATTAGTATTAGTTCTGATTTTATTGATTGACATATATATGTCAATCAAAACCATGTCATCGACATAATGTAAATAAGTCAAGTCTTTCACTGATACCTTCGAAAATTCGCTTATATTGTGGCAGTATGCTACTTTTATAAACTAGTAATATGTCGAACTGATAAACTACTAATACTTTGTGGTTGCGAAGCGGCCACAGGAAGACGCGGAGCCGGAGGTCTCTTGTTTGTTCACTTTACGAGCTTCTCTTGGCTCCTTTATTACAAAAATATCTGTGTATGTAGTAAAAATAGGTGTTTGTTGTTTGCGCAGGTCACTTCGCATCAGCACGTATGGCTCGCGTTGCCACAAGGAGTCCTGCACTTGTGAGCCTAGGTGCGAGTCTTACATATCCAACGACGACGATCAGCTCGTCGAAATCCTTCCTCATCTTTTCCTTGGCAATGCTGCCAACTCACAACATTTGGAAACCCTGACTAAGCACAATATTAAGGTTGGTATCGTTGTAGTATAATCCATTGACAAGGTCCAAGTACTAAGTCCAAAGCCTGGACGTATGGTCAATATTTGAGGATTTTATATGTAAAATTGTCACTTGCTGATAACTACTTTACATACTGAGTCAGTAAAAGTACTATTTAACTACTTATGACTTAGTGGCGTGGAGGTGCAAGAGATATTGGATGTAATCTATTGTCTGTCTTATAAACCACTTATAGTATAGAACATATTGTCCATATACAAGTTTTTGATTCTTTGCTACAAATTTAGCTTAAGATCCAGACACCCTTTCTAAATATTATGCTGGCTTTACCTGTAGGGTACAGTAAGGTTGTCTCTACTCATCCCCTCTCTCTTTTCTTTACTTGCCTGCAAGTCTTCTTACACCCCTCTTACTGGCCTTACCCCTTTCCTTTCTTGTTGGTACTGGTTGTTCCTTTTTCACCCCCTTCCCTCAGTTTGCTTCTGTACCTGGTTCCTGCTTTTCTTAGTGAGTTTTTCTCCTCCCCAAACCCTTATGTAATAATTTAATGTATGTAAATTATTAATGTAATAATTTTATTACATTTGGTCAATTTTATATATCTTAAATAATTATTATATATTATATTTTATTTATTACTACTCGCCAAAAATGGGTTTCCCCTTGGTTTTGGGGATCTCCCTCCTTTTATCTGGACCATCCCTTCCCACGTTTCCTGTGAGGCTTAGTGTTGAGCCTTCTCAACTTGCATCACATACTTGCTTCCTGTACGTCAAAAATTATTAGTAGCTATCGATGGATTACATCGAACTAAATTAACTAACGTAATCACTGTGGTCTGCTCTGTTCCTCCAGACTAAATTAATTTATAAACCAAGTAGGGAAACAAATGCGATTTCTGTCAGACCTGGCATGTAGTTCACATTTTGTCCACCAGGGAGTCGGTTCAAATTTTCCCATGGGCGCAGCCATCTTGTTTCACCCTAGTAAATGTAAACAAACTATGGTACTCTACATTTTTGTTTTTATAGCATTTATGTACATTTTAGGGTAAATCTTCGGTATACCCAGTTATCAATACTATATATCGATTTATTTTTAGTTACGCGACACGTAAACGAGAACTGAGCACTTAAAAGATAAGCAGCGTCGTTAAATTATTAATTATAATTAAAACATTAAAAAAACCATACAACAAATAAATGAAAACATTAACAACAAAAATATAATAAAAACCTGAAAATAACAAACACAAAAATACGTAAAAAATACGTAACATAAAATTAGATGTGGTGTATCATCGATTATTCTTATGAAAACATAGTTAAAACATTATAAAAACATAAAACAAATATGAAAATAGTTATAAACCATTTTACAACAAATAAATAAAAACACAAACAACAAAAAAACATTTAAAAAAATAATAAAAATATGTTCATAAACGTAAAAGAAAAAGGCAGATATCGATTATTCCACGTCACATCTCTAAACTAAAAATATATCGATATATAGTATTGATAACAGGGTGCACCGTATACCCAAGTTCAGCCACATTTTAGTATAAAATGTTAATAATTTGTGTTAGAGATACGTATTGTCACATCCAATAGAGGTTTAAGTGCAAATCTTTAAATACTAGGTTTGTTTAAATTACTTAAAAAGAGGGGCTAATTAAACTTTTTTTTCATGTGCACTATTTGATAGTACATCTTTGAAAGTGATATTTTTTCCCTCCTTCAAATATTAATTGTAATTGAGTGTAATGAAAGCAATCGTAATTTTAAGTTGTATTTAAAGCAAAACTCTAAAACTTTCGAGTCTGAGTATTTTCTTCAAATCTTAATAAAACATGTGATTTACCTTTACTATATTTCTCTTTTTCTTTTACTAAATTATTTTAACCATTATTTCACAGAATTTACATATTAAAGTACAAAAATACAATAAAAAGTAAAACTCATCTAATGTTATCAGGGTTGCCAATAAAATTAAGTAAGAAACGTAAATCCTAAAAGGCTCATGCACAGTTATTCCAATTTTAGTAATTTTTATATTTTGAGTCAGCTATCAGCTGATCACGCATGTCTGAATTTTTTGACACAGATTAGTATAGGAGTTTCCCTACTTGGTTTATTTATTAATTTACTCTAGACTTAGATGAATCTAGTGTTGCCCAATGCCTACTTGATTTCTCTAGCCCTCTTAGTTCTCATACTAATCATGGTTCTGAAAAGGACCGTTACACTCACCTTCAACTTCACCGTTACACTCACCTTCAACTTCACCGTTACACTCACCTTCAACTTCCTTTCATTCATCTCCTATATTGTTTGTTTGTTGACAGTACATCCTGAACGTCACTCCGGACCTCCCCAACGTGTTTGAATCCTCAGATAACATCAAGTACATGAAGATCCCTATTACCGACCACTGGAGCCAGAACCTCTACTCGCACTTCCCCAAGTCTATAGAATTTATTGGTGAGTCATCTTATCTCAATGTTAAAGTACTTAGTTGACCATTATTATTATTTTTAGTGATAATAAAAACAATTTTATTATTGTAAATAAAGCGAATTTTAGTTCTACAGGAGAGAGATATTAGATCCCTGTACTACAGTCTATCGTTTAGTTTAAAAATCTTGACAGGTCAGTTTAGACACCACTGATTCTTAAGAAACAAAATCCCTGCAAGAAGGGAGCGGGAAAAAACTATGTAAACAAATCAGGTTATTTTACCCGTATTTTCTTAGCGATGTTTTTACATTTCTTTTGTGTAGTTTTTATTTTAAAATATCATTGTTAAGATTAATTTGAAAGTAGTTTTCAAAACGATGTAATCAAAAGAAGAACCACAAACAAAGTGAACGATTGCCGGGAAGAAGGTTTTTCCCTACAGCGGTTAATGGGGTAGGGATTTTTTTTCTCTTTTTAAGTGAGAGGTTGGCAGCGCCTTCACTGATTGGTCAATCCCTAAAATACTTATGACCTTGGGGATTTTTAAACTAAACGATAGACTGTAGTGTAGAGATGGAACATTTATCAGTAAAATAATATTATTTTAGTGCTGTTGTTTAGTTCGGATGACGGAAGTTAAGGGGGGGATTAATTCAGATTGGCTTCCAGATACCAAAAAATATATGTTTGGAAAAATTATATATATATATATATATATATATATTATATATATATATATATATATATATATATATATATATATATATATCTGCCTGATGGTTTTGAGAGCAGGAAAGTCTGGTCTGGTAGTGGGGCACGTGTTGTTTCTATTTGAAGCTATAGAAACTTAGAGCAAAATCACGTCTCTTCTGTGGATTAGACGTAAAATGCCTCCTGCACTAGAACTCATAAGGTAGAACACTATCTTCTGTCTAAAGGAGTTAGCAAAAAGGGCCCAGCAACGTGGCCTACTTGCTAGGTGGTCTATTACCTCTCTCTAATATTATTATCAAGTATAGAAATGAGGCAAATTCAATTTGTGAAAAGAGTGTATGTGGAATTAATATAAATTAAATAATACTGATGTAAGTCTTTGGTACACATATGTTAAGAGATGAATCTTTAAATAATTTAACTTACTTTCTGTTAATATTAACCAACAATTTCAATGAAAAGATAAAATTTAGTTGACAGTGGATCAATTTAATTTTATAGATAAAATTTAGTTTACAGTGGATCAATTTAATTCTATAGATAAAATTTAGTTGACAGTGGATCAATTTAATTCTATAGATAAAATTTAGTTGACAGTGGATCAATTTAATTTTATGGATAAAATACAAGAGAAGACAATGATTAAGGAATCGTGTATAGAAATAAAGTTGATAGGAGTTGAAAGTAAATTTAAAGGATGATAAAGTTTCGTTGCTTGATGAGGCATGTAAGAGAAACAATCTAGTGATTGCTCTCAGACAAGAGGGGTGACTAGACCTAAATAAAGATGTTTGTGCCAAGTTTCAAATTTCAAGCATAAATACTCTGGGAGCCAGGATGATAATATTGACACACAGACAGACAACTTGGTTCGAATGATTGGAGATATTTGAAACGGATAGTTTAGGTGAAATGTTGGTTTCACATTTGTAGTGCCAAATCAAAACTTTTCCTGTATACCTACTTTTCCTAATAATTTAGGAAAGTAAAAATGTTTTATCTACTCCTTGTATTGTAAGTTCTACTTACAGTCTTGTTATCTCACACTGTAAATGTACTTTTACTCCCTAGGGAGGAAAAGTGACAGTGTTGCCTACTTGACAGAATTTTTTAGTAAAATTTTTAGGATTTTTAGGAAATTTTTAGGATTTTTTTCGGTGTTATGTTGGTACTACGGGTAGAATATACAATATACACACTTGAGCTGTAAAACTTACTTTCATCCCTTGTTGCATAAATAACTATTTTTTACTTTTCCTTGTTTATACCCAGGTGTAAGGGAAAAATATTGTGTTTGCAAAAAAAAAATTTAATGCACCGGGATGTCATCGGAATTGTTCATTTCAGGTGTTTTTAAGGCCTCTAGAGTGGTTTTCACAAAGTTATCTGTCTATGTGTGTGTGTCTTAGGTTTTAACCCAAGAGTCAGACCTGAAAAAATGTGACTCATTTTGTACTACTTCGAACCAACCTCTTCTGAAAATATACCTTTAATTATAAAGGAAAGCATAGTCTGCCTGTCCAGAGTGGAGCTCTTCATATAATTGCTTATGCTCAAAATTTTATGAAATCACACTAATTTCAGTTTTCTTGAAATAAGTGGTTCCCTGTGGGTCGTGTGCAAAACATGAAGAGACCATTTTTTGAAGATGGTAAAATTTCCAATAAAACGAGTGTTTAATCATCAAAATCGTCAAAACCCTTCATTCTTGAAACATACCTAATAGTCCAAGAGCTGGACCTGAAAAAATGTGACACATTTTGTACTACTTGAAACCAAATTAGAATTAAATATTTTAAATTATGAAGGAAAGCATGGTCTGTCTATCCAGAGTGGAGCCCTTCATATGATTGCGCATGCTCAAAAATTTAGAAAATAGCTCATATTTCAGTTTCCTTGCAATAAGTGACTTCCTGCAAGTCGTGTGCAAAACACAAAGTGAAGATTTCTTAAAGATGATAAAATGCCCAATAAAACGAGTGTTTAGACATCAAAATCGGATAACTATAACCAAAGTTATGGCTCTTTCAAAAATACTAAAAAATGGTTAATTTATCCAAAGTAAGCAAATTTCTTAGAAAAAATATTGGCTTTTTGTGCACTTTTTGGCCATTTGACAAATGTCATAACTTTAGTTGTAGTTATCTGATTTTGAGGAAAAAACACTCGTTTTAAAGGAAATTTTATCAGCTTTAAAAATGTTCTCTTCATGTTTTGCACACTACCTACAGGGAACCACTTATTACAAGAAAACTGGAATTTGTGCCATTTTCTAATATTTTGAGCTTGTGCAATCATATGAAAGACTCCACTCTGTATTATTATTTATTATTATTATTATAAACGTCTGCCTCCGTGGCCGTGATCGTAAAGGTGTTCGATTTCGGCACCGAAGGTCCGGGGTTCGCGACCCGGGCTATGCTCTAAGATTTTATGAATAGTATTTGTATTAAAATGATTTTGCCAACTTTAATTAATTCTTAGAGTGTAGTAGGTGCAACCCACCTGCGGTGGTTCCCGCAGGGTGAATACCCTGATGGGCCGAAAGGCCCAAAAACGGGCATTTTATTTTTATTTTTTTATTTTATTATTATAAACAAATGTGAAACATTACAAAAATACAGGTACCAAAATTAAAATATACAAGCATTTAGTAAAGGCCTGGCTTATTAGCCGTCGGCTGGGGTTGCTTCTGCACTTCTCAGTAATTTTTAAAACATTAAGAATTATGATAACTCACATGCAATAAATTAATTAATTAAATTGTACAATAAAGTAGAAGTAATAACAATTATCTAAAGTTATAAATTAAAGAATTAAGGCAAACATAGACACGACAGCTCTACTCTGGATAGGCGACTATGCGTTGTTATGAGCCAGCATAACACTGTTCACTACAGGTCATCAGTAGATTTTAATAAAATATATGTGTATAATAATTTGTCAGTTGACGTAAAAAAAAGAAAAAGATTTTGACAGCTTTGTTAAGAAATGTAAAAATAAATTTATAAAAGATCTTATGTATTCATTAAAAGATTTTGGAAAATAATGAATTTACTAGTATATTTTAATTAAGAAAAAATAATTAAATAATAATATTTTTATTTCATCAAAATTATTACATTACAAATATAGTAAAAATAAATACATTTTACGTTTAATATATTTTAATTGTTTTAAGATTTTTGTTGAAAAACTTGTTGACATATTTCAATACTATATGGCTCTTTCGAAAACAAAAAAATGGTTAATTTACAAGTCAGCAAATTTCTTTGAAAAAATATTGACTTTGTGCATTTTTTTAACCAATTGAAAAATGTCATAATTTTGATAGTAGTTATCCGATTTTGACAAAAAAACATTCGTTTTTTTAAAAATTGTATCAGCTTTAAAAAATGTTCTCTTCATGTTTTGCACACGACCTACAGGGAACCACTTATTTCAAGAAAACTGAACATTGTGCGATTTTATAAAATTTTGAGCATTTGCATTCATCTAAAGGGGCTTCACTCTGGATAGGCAGACTATGTTTTTCCTTTATAGTTTAAGGTATATTTTCGGAAAAAAATTGTTTTAAAGTAGTACAAAATGAGTCACATTTTTTAGGCTTGGCTCTGGGACTATTAAGGGTTTATTTAAAATATGGATTGTTGGTTAGGAATGCCTATCTACAGGTTAGCACACAGGTGTCTACACACACCTGTGTGCTCTACTTAACAAAAATTAAAATAACATATCGTCTTATTTTAAGTTAAAGAAATAATTAAAATTTTAGAAATTTCATAATGAAGAGATTATGTACTTGATTGTTATGTAGGTCAGGCAGGTGGGTCTGATAAGGGGCTTATCTATGTATTTAAGTTTTTATTACTTTTCCTCATTTATTCCATATAGGAAAAGTGATGTGTTTGTACTAGAAATCAAAGATGGAGATTTAGGCCCGTATTCAAAGGCGTTTTCCTAACATTTTCCTAACTTTTTCCTAACATTTTCCTAACATTCTCCTAACATTTTCCTAACTCCTAACACTCACCTTAGGTTTAGGTAAGGGAAATGTTTTTAAGCCACGAAATTTAAATGATCGTTCCCGTGTTTTAAAAGTCATTTAGAGGCTTCGCATGATTTTTTTTTAATACGAACCTAAGGTAGTTAAGTCAAAAAGTGATACCATTGTAAATAACGTAATATATCGCAAAATATCAATGTTATTAACTTATTACCTGGATTTACGACACACTTTGTCATAAACAACAATGCGGCCTTGCTTTGGCGAATGTTAAATATATTAGAAACTTTATTTACATATGTTTTCAGTAAACAGTAGAGTTAATACAAATACAATGTTAAATTATTGTAACAGCTTTCATAAATAAAGCAGTATCAAGCGTTTCAAGTTTGAACGTGGACCAGGTTGTACGAATCTAAAGGTGTCTAAATGAAGACCTGTTAATCGGTGCAACACTGTTTTCATTTTGCTAAATCATTTACACAATTTTGTTTTTCGTATTTTGTCATCAAATTCATTTTTGTTTGCGTAAAATTTTTTTTGGTATAATAATGGCTGAATTATTCACACCGGACCAACTGAATTTCCTCTTTGAATCGATAGCCCGCCACAAACAGACCATAGAAAATAAAAAATCTGATTGTGTTAAAAGAATTTCAGGGTAAACTCCCTAATAGTAAGGTAAGTGGATTAATAGTAACTTATATTATGTAAATTTATGTAGATAGTTATTAATACGACAAATTGTGTCGTAAATCCAGGTAATAAGTTAATAACATTGATATTTTGCGATATATTACGTTACTTACAATGGTATCACTTTTTGACTTAACTACCTTAGGTTCTTACTAAATAAAATCATGCGAAGCCTCTAAAAGACTTTTAAAACACGATAGGAGAATGTTAGGAGAATGTTAGGAGTTAGGAAAATGTTAGGAAACGTCTTTGAATACGGGCCTTAAACTGCATTTAGGTGTTAATTAGCTGCTGAGTGCTTGTCTGTATGTGTGTTTATATGTGTCACTGTTATTACGGTGAGGAGGTTTTAATGAGGTTACACAGAGCCCCTGAGAACCCCAAAAAGATTATTGCACAAATAGTATAAACTATATGTTTTAGTTCCACAAATGTTAAAGAGACACAATTATTTATTTATAAATTGCAATTTATAAATACTTTTTCAATTTATTTATAATTTGTGCAATTTATAAATAAATAATTGTGTCTCTCTAATATTTGTAGAACTAAAACCTATAGTTCTAATGTGCAAGTTCTACAAACTTAATAGTGAAACAAAAACTTCATTGACGCCAAAAAGATATTTCAGGGCTCTT
This sequence comes from Microvelia longipes, assembly GCA_018340805.1. NCBI lineage: Eukaryota > Metazoa > Arthropoda > Insecta > Hemiptera > Veliidae > Microvelia > Microvelia longipes. Next base: position 4,171,208 of record JACMZG010000019.1, read on the forward strand.
ATTGTATTGAGATAAGCTATGCCCCTCTAGTATATATATCTATGATTTCAAAGCTCACCTCCCTAAGCTTATAATTTACTGTAAGATGGCACTGATTGAAGATTAGCACTAACACGGCACATATCTCTACCACAGTATTGAAGATTAGCGCTAACCCGGCACATATCTCTACCACAGTATTGTCTATCCTCATTTAATAAGTCTTACCTTTTAGTGCTTGCTTTTATCCAAGGATCTTAAATAAAGGGGATGACGCACTAAGTCGATTTGCCATAAAAAAGTGACCCTATCGAAAACCAAAAAAAAAAAAAAAAATAGAGAGAATTCAACACGAAACACGTCAAAAACCAACTACTCATGCTTGGTACATATTGCGCATGCTTACAAATCTTATAACAGCCCAGTTCTTAAATTGTAGAGGCAAACTTACCTCTCAATGGTTTCCCATTGTTTATTGCTTGAGAAGGTTATAACAAAACATGTTTAAATTATCACTCACTGAAGTGGCAAAGTATAGTCCAAAATTTAAAATTAACAATAACAAACATAACAATTACGAGAAGCACAGAAGAAAGTTGAGAAGCTAACTCGACAACCTTGCTACATAACCTGCGTTTGGTGCCTTTTTTCATTATAACCATGGGGAAGGTAAGTTTTCTCCTTTTTCTCTATCTCATACAACTTCCATGGGGTCAGAAATGTTCCTTAATGCGTCATCCCCTTTATTCAAGATCCTTGCTTTTTGTCTGACTATCTTCTCAATATAGCGAGTGTTTTTCTCACAAACCTTTTTCCTTTTTTGTAAGAGTATCCAGATGCTCTTACCCCCTCCTCTTCCTTCTCTCTACAGAATATGTGTAGAACATAGAAATAACGTATCCTTATGAACGATTTTATGAATTATTATTAATTATTTATTAAAATTATTACATTAATACGAATAGTTTAAAAATTGAAACGACAATAGAGTATTTGCACAATTTGTTTTATTGCATTATCTTTAAGTACGTCATATAAAAGAACACCCTGTAAAACATTAGAATAAAAAAACGTATACTTTTGATGATACACCAAAAAAAAACTAAATATATATTTAAACATGTTCTTATGCGGGGGGGGCGGCCTCGACTGCTTGTGTGACATCAGACGTAAGAATACCGCCGTGTAGTACAATATTCACTAAAGCAACACTCATAAGTGAGTTTATTCTATACTGTCAACAAGATGATACTGACAGCTGTAGTAATCACGTTCCTTAGGCATTGTATTACCTGGAACACGGAATTGTTTTGTTTCAGTCTTCTTTACATTCTATTGAACTGTAAGCAACTGTTGACCTTACGATATTTTTAACTAAAACTCCCATCAGTCCTTAAACAACCCAACCTTTAAAAAGTTCCGTTTTCACCCCACTCTCTTACCCATTCCCCTTCTCCTCTTCTTTAAATGCTTATTTCGACTATTTAAAATTAAAAAAATATTTTTTATCTCCAGACGGTATATAATACGAAATTTAATGACTAGATTTAAGAGAGTAAAGAATCACTTTTCACTCCCAAGGGAGTAAAAAGTACTTTTTACTCCCTTGGGAGTAAAAAGTAATAGTTGCTAACTTAACTTAATAATCGACAAACTGAATAGTATATATTTATTTTTATTTGAAAACTAAGATACCTATAAACAAGAAGATATACAAGAATAAGATGTATAAAAAAATAATATAACATTAACAATCATTTAAGTAGAACTAGTGTAATGCTAATAATAATATAAGAATAAATAATTTAAAAAATAAAAACTAGTTCTTTATTTAAAAGTAAAAAAAATTAAGTTGGCTATCCTGATTTTTTAAAATAATTTTAAGATTTGCATGCTCATTGTTTTTTTTTCTGACAAAATATCATTAAATCAAAGTTTTTTTTAGTTTAAAACCTTAGCTTTAACTGTTTAACCAGTCTTAAACTTTAATAATTAGATTAAAATATTACTTAAACTGCTCTAATATCTACTCTAATATTTCAATTATGTCAGATAATATTGGTGCGATATTGACGAACTTTTTAAACAATACACCTCCTGACATTGCTATTGAAGCGAACTTGGTAAAAGAAAACTTGTTACCAACAAAAGTTATATGACAAAGCATGTAACAATTTTAAAAGTTGGTGTCATGATCATAATTTACAACAAGTAAGTGAAAATGCATTGCTTGTTTATTTTAATAATGAATGAAAAACAAAACAGGCGTCAAGTCTGCGGTCACTGCATTCAATGATCAAATCATCTTTGCTTGTGAGAGAAAATTTTAATATCAAAAGCTATGCATCATCACTAATAGCATTATTAAAAAGAAAAAAACGAAGGATATGTTGCAAAGAAAGCGAATGTTTTTACTAAGAACCAAGTTGAAGATTTTTGCAAATTCACCGAACGACGAGTTTTCTTATAATAAAGGTAAGATAATTTTTAGTTAAAAAATCTTGAACAAAGAAATGAAAAAAGACATTCTTACTTTATTTTCAATGTCGACGTCTGGAGATAAAATCTTGTATGCACCTTGGGAGTAAAATGCCATTATTTCCTCTCAATAATATCCTACCTCGGCTTCGCCTCGGGAGTAAATAGCTATAACTCCCTCGGCTTCGCCTCAGGAGTTAAACAACTAAATCCCTCGGCTTCGCCTCAGGATTTAAATCCTTTGGTTCCCTCGGCTTTCGCCTTAGGAACCAACATAATGCTCAGGGGAATAATGACATTCTTTACTCCCTTGTGCATAAATAACTATACAGCTTAATATATTTTTTAAACATATTTAATCATTTTATGAGCAAAAAAATTTTTTTTTGGAAAATTGCAAATACTCTATTTGTGTACTAATTCGATCTGGCCTCGCTTCCTTCCAGATATAAGGCGATTCGCTTGGGATAGTATAACTCCCGACTCGCATCGCTCGCATTCAGAATGTACAGTGACACTGTTTAGCTATTATGACTTTAAACTCACTTCGCTCGCATCAGAATGGCATTATTACAATGCCATTGGTTGGAATATGTATTCAAATTTAGAGCATTGAAAATTAATAAGTATGCATTATTGCCTATTACAGTTTAAGTCAAATACGTAGCGTATTTTGTTTCCCAGTTGTTGGTGTTCTTACGATGGTCCGTATGTTGAATAATAATTAATAACTTAAGAGTTACAGCTTGTTCAAGGTTATAAACTCAATACAAAGTTATTGCTTTCAAGATTGCGATCGATATTAAAATTAAATTTGGTAGATCCGTATGTCTGTTTGAGATTTATATCTGTGTCGTATTTCTATTTAATTGGTCAATTGATGGTCCTGAAGTAGAAGGTATACTTGGATCTCATGCATCTCCCACTATGAGCTGTCACTTCCTTACCATCTACTCGAAGGTTTCCCTCTCCCGGCCTATGTACAATGAACTAAAAGACTTTTGCCGATGATGGTCCTAAAAAGGACTGTATGCATAGATTTCATTTATTCTTTCTCTAAGCCATCAGTTCCTCGTACCTGCTCAAGTGTCTCCCTACCTGATTTTTGTAGGATGAACAATGAACCAAAAGATGTTTACCAATGATGGTCCTAAAATGGACCGTTATATTTGGATTGTATTCATTCCTCCCCTCCGCGATCAATTACTTATATACCTACGCAAGGGGTCCCCCACCCGACTCCTCCTGGATGAACAACGGTCTAAGAGACTGTTGTCAATGATGGTCCTGACAAGGACCGTTATACTTGGATTTCATTCATTTCTCCCCGCAGTCATCTGTTGCTTGTATACCTGCTCAAGTTTTTACCCTCCCCAGTCGACCCTCTAGATAGGAATACAAGGGTTTAGGCTCTGACTGGGGGGACGGGGTGGTTTTTTAATGGCAGTCATGCAACAGATTGTTCCCTCTTAAACAAACCTCTCCAAAGCTGTCATTGGATTATTTATTTCCATTAAAACTGTTATACAATAGATTTATTCATTTGTTCAAAAAGTAGACAATTGCTACCATCATTACGGTAAACTCTTATCGACCTTGCAGAACCATCTAATTTTCATTTTTGTACGTGCTACTCTCTACTTTGTCTGAGAGACCTGCTACTGATGGTCCTAAAAAGGACCGTTTGATTTTTATTTGATTTTTCATTCACCGATGTGGATATATTGAACCATTCACGCCTTGAGCTTCATATGCATTTCTAACTAGTGTCATTTTGAAAACTAAACTAAATTTTTTTACCTATCGATTTGTTTCTTCAAGGACTCAACTATCGAGTAATATGTGATTTTAATTTCCCTGAATTATGCCGCAGGCATAAAGAAAAGGTATTGGTAAAAATGTAAAACTGGGATTTGGCCTTAATTTTCTGTTTGAAGTGTTTTAAGACCTCCTGTGTAGTTTTCACCAAGTTGTCTATATATAAGTTAGTGGATATTTTTCTTGTTATCATCGTTATAGTCCAAGAGCTGAGCCTAAAAAATGAGACTCATTTTGTACTACTTCAAACCAAATTTGTCTGAAAATATACCTTAAATTATTAAGAAAAACATAGTCTGCCTATTCAGAGTGGAGCCCATATTTTGAGTATGACTGCGCATGCTCAAAATATTAGAAAATCACACATATTTTAGTTTTCTTGAAATAAGTGGATCCCTGTGCAAAATATAAAAAGAACGTTTTTTAAAGGTGATAAAATATTCTATATAACGAGTGTTTAATCGTCAAAATTAGATAGCTACAACCAATGCAATGGCTCTTTCAAAAATACCAAAAAAATGGTTAATTTATGCAAAATCAACGAATTTCTTTGAAAAATAAAAGATTTTTGTGCATTTTTTTAATATTTAACAAATGTCACAACTTTAGTTGTGGTTATTTAATTTTGACAAAAAACATTCGTTTTATAGGGAATTTTATCAGCTTTAAACAATTTTCTCTTCATGTTTTGCAACACGACTTACAGGGAACCACTTATTGCAAGAAAAACTGGAATTTGTGTGATTTTATAAAATTTTGAGCCCGCGCATTCATATGAAGAGCTCCACTCTGGATAGACAGACTATGCTTTTCCTTCATAATTTAAGGTAAATTTGGATTAAAGTTGTACAAGATGAGTCATAATTTTTTGACCGTGATCTTGGACTAGAGGACTGGAGCAACACAGTCACAATCCATCTCGTCTCCCTCCATATCAAATTTTCCATGTTTACGAAAATTCTAGACTTTATTACAAAACTTCTTAAATGCTCTTAGATTATTATTTGATTCCGTTTTAATGCCAGCAAACCATTTTCAAGGACGAAGTTATAATATTACTCTCAGGGAAATTAACCTTTTTATTTAGGGAGGCACTTTGTAGGGGCGAAATACTCAGCAAAGGATCAGGAATTACATCTTCGACCGCTACATAACTCTTCTTCGACACTCTTCGACCGCTACATAACCTCTTCGTTCATTAACTCTCGACCGCTACAGATAAACTCTTTAAACCCTTCGACCGCCTTCATAAACACAGACTCTCTTCGACCGCCTACATAACATTAAACTTCGACCGCTACTACACCGCTAATACTTCGACCACATTACGACCGCTAACAACATAAATCTTCGCCGTTACATAACTCTTCGACCGTTACATAACTCTTCGACCCGTTACAGTAACCTTCGCCGCTACATAACTCTTTCGACCGCTAACATAACTCTTCGACCGCTACATAACTCTTCGACCGCTACATAAAATCTTTTAACCGTTACAATAACCCCTTCCACCGCTACATAACTCTTCGACCGCTACATAAATCTTCGACCGTTACATAACCTTCGACCGCTTAATCACCGTTACTAACCCTTCACCGCTACATAACTCTTCGACCGCTACATAAATCTTCGACCGTTACATAACCCTTTGACCGCTACATAACTCTTGGACCGCTACATAACTCTTCGACTGCTACATAACTCTTGGACTCACACAACTCTTCGTCTCAAGGTCAGCTATAGATTTTGTCTTAGTCGAGTCAAGGTCAAAGTTTTGATTTCGTGACAGATTCGTTGGGGATCGTTGAGGAGTATTATTGGTCCATTTCATTGACCATTTTGGGTTTGGTCATCTTGCTTAGTCATGTGTGTAGCAACAGTGGTGAAATTTCTGAGTGGTATGGTAAGGTCTCTGTCGGGGGCATCAGGTTTCGGGAGGTGGTAGCTCCCAAAATTCGGATCAATAAAGGTCTGGGTGTGTGGGCGTGGTTTGACCCCCTCGTGGAAACTCTCTGGAACAATCTGGAGACCTGGACCTTGTTGGAAACTTTTCTATATGACTAAGCTTATTTTTCTTCTATGTGTTCAACTCAGAGAAAAACGTTTTTGGCAGTGGCAAGCGTAGCTTAACTCTCTACTTGTCCCAATTTTAGCATTTACGGATCATGAAACCGTTGCCGGGTGTTTTTACTAATCGGCAACAACGTCCCTTCTTCGTATCCACTGTCCTTCACCTTAAACTGTAGCTATATTAGAGAGCACACGTTCCATTTTATTGTCAAAAGTATTTCATATTTTATTCAATGACTTCGGATTCTTTTTTGTATAATTGTTCGACAAAATAAAATGATCAGTATCGTTGGAATCTGGTACGAATGCTATTCTTCTTACGACAAACATTGTCTCTACATTCTCGTAAATGGTTCATCGTAATTGGTTTTGTCTTTAACTTTCAGGATAGAGGAAGTAGTGTGTTGAGATCAGATCAGCGATCGGATACTCTTTGTAGATTGTTCTCTTTCTCACCAACGCCCTCTTATCTGTTACTTATAACGCAACAGATAAGAGTACGGCCCCTCACCAGTAAGGAATCAGCGTACTACTATATATATCCGTCTAGGATTTCGGTTAATGAGCATTATCATTTGTAATGTAGGCTTTGGTATTGTAAGTCTTGGCAGAAAACGAATATAAAATGCCTATTTTAGGGCCTTTCGGCCCTTAGGGAATTTACCCTGCAGGAACAACCTCAGGTGGTAATAAATACTATCCTCTAATAATTAATTAAAGTTGGCGAAATCTTTATAATTACTATTCATGCAATCTTAGAGCATAGCCCGGGCTGCGAACACCAGACCTCCGGTGCCGAAATCGAGTGCCTATACCATCACAGCCACGGAGGCAGATCCTGGCAGAAGTATTTTCTCTTTTATATTTAGACAAACACGCTTGACGGACAGACTTACCTCTCACTTAACTTCCTTCGACCTATGTCTACCTAGTCTCTCTTCGACTTGAAATCTGTCCCGGAACAACTTCTGTACCTCTTAACTACTACTAATTCTGCGGCTTCTTCTTGTAGTGAACGAATCACTGTTGTAGACTTATATTAGATTTGGTTTTATGACGGCTGTGAGGATGTATTGAGGGTGGTGGGTGTGGCGGGGTTCCATTCACATCTCTGTCTTAATGAATCGGTAGCTGAACTGTGGATTACCTACTTAAGCACGTCTCTACCCTACAAGTTGTCGCAACTCTGTGCTTTATTCTCTTGCTTATTATTTAATTAAAGTTGCAAGCAACGTTGCTTGCAAGCTGTGACTTCACTTGCTCTTCTTAGCTCCCCTGCTACAAGTTTAGAAGCGGAGATGATAGCTTTCGAACTGGGTTTCGAATCGAAATGAAATGTGGTACGGAATCAATAGGATTTATTTCCTGATCCCTATTATTTATAAAATATGTGAGACGTCATTAACCCTTATACATTACTGCAACTATTTACTTTATATGCAACTATTACTCGGAGAGCTATCGGGTCTAGTTGTAATTTGAAGATTTTGGTCTTTCGGTGGTGACCGCATCAATGTAGATGAAGATCCGACGTTTCGCGCTCACTGTGGAAGGCATCTTTCAGGGATGTTAGGACTAAGCTCAGTTTTTGTAAAGCATTGTGTTCTATCCATGATGTCTTACATCCCTGATGATGCCACCACAGTGGAAGCGAAACGTCGATTCTTCATCTACATTGACGCGGTCACCGCCGAAATACCTAAATCTTCATGACAATAACCGCGAAAGCCTACACAGTTATTAGTTGTAATTTAATATGCATACACATATTTGTAATGTAAACAAAAGGACGAATTCGTATTAAATTATCTGCATCCGTTTTGATTTTATCCTTAGATTTATTACATCGTATGTAAAAAATTTGTATAATTTCTTTTGTTGTTTTTATATAAATATAAAAAAATTATGATTTTCGACTGGCATCATAGTGGCAGTATGCCACGTACTAAATTACTGATATGCAATCAAAGAACAATAATATGAAACCATGGGCCGCTTTGTAACTGTCTCTACTCAGTTAAGTGCCCTAAAAGTTTACGATGAAGTCCAATACGTTTCGGCCCTTCGATAATTAATATTCGTTTAGTCTAGATGGGTTCGACTTTAAACTGGTGGTCCTGAAAGACCGTTAGTCTGACGAAAGGAGGGGATTAGTTAGTTTGGTGTCTGAAAGACCGTTAGTCTGACGAAGGAGTGGATGGAGTTAGTTGGTGTCCTGAAAAGACCCGTTAGTCTGACGAAGGAGTGGATGAGTTAGTTTGGTGTCCTGAAAAGACCCTTAGTCTGACGAAGGAGTGGATACTAGTTTGGTAGTTCCTGAAAAGACCGTTAGTCTGAGCAGGAGTGGGACAGTCCTGAAAAGACCCGTTAGTCTGACGAAGGAGTGGATGAGTTAGTTTGGTAGTCCTGAAAAGACCCGTTAGTCTGACGAAGGAGTGGATGAGTTAGTTTGGTAGTCCTGAAAAGACCGTTAGTCTGAACGAAGGAGGGATGAGTTATTTTGTGGTCCTGAAAAGACCCGTTAGTCTGCGAAGGAGTGGATGAGTTAGTTTGGTGGTCTGAAAGAACCCGTTAGTCTGACGAAGGAGTGGATGAGTTAGTTTGGTAGTCCTGAAAGACCCGTTAGTCTGACGAAGGAGTGGATGAGTTAGTTTGGTAGTCCTGAAAAGACCCGTTAGTCTGACGAAGGAGTGGATGAGTTAGTTTGGTGGTCCTGAAAAGACCCGTTAGTCTGAGAAACGAGTGGTAGAGTTTGGCTAGGGTTAGGGAGATGAGAGAGTGGGGCAAGTGAAAGAAACCCCCCTCTAGTCCTTTCACGTGGGTTGTATCTATGAAGCCACCCACGCAATTCAACAAAGCTCGGAGGGGTGGGTGTGGGGGCGGCAGGGTTTTCAATGAAAACCCCCTTCTCTCTTCAAGGGCATGACCCTGTTTTTCCAATAGGTATAAAATACCAAGAACAGGTTTTTCTCTATTTCCCTAGCCATTCTTTTCTATTTATTTTTTCTCCTATTAAGAGTGTTTGTTGAATGACTTGCCCCACTATTTCGAGACATACTAAGCATGAAGACTTGTCTGTTTGCAAGTTTTGTTTTACAACTTTAGTACCTGGTGGTGTCAAGTCTAGACTACCTGTACATATGACCCTTCACTACCCTACATATCAAGAGCCAGTTATGAGAGATGTTAGAATTTTCTGTATTTGCAAGATAGGGTAAGCAGGGCACTTGCATAGTGCTCACAGCACTGTGCTCGTGCTCACGGCACTATGCTCGTTTTCACGGGACTGTGCTCGTGCTCATGGCACTATGCTTGTGCTCGTAACACAAAAATATCTTTCATATTCAATTTACTAATTAATTTATTAGAAGCGTAAGGAAGGGATCATCTAATCTAAAGAAGTGGCATGTTTTATACATATATAAGATAAATTAATTTATGTAATGTTGTGTATATTTATATTATTGTAAAAGTTGGAAATAAAAAAATTAAAAAAAAAAAATTCTTTAAATCTTTCAAATTCTTTGCCAAATTCATTTTTAAACAAAACAAGAGGCCTTTGCCATTTTGCTTGTTTCTTGTAGGTGTTTCTCACATGTTGTGTAGACTTTATCTTGTACCACAGAATTCTAATGCGGCAAGAAAATGATACCTTATCAGTTACTTTGAATTTCGGACAAATAGCCAATATTTGGCCAAAAGAGCATATCTTTCACATAAATACGTACTTACTACGTACTTAAATACGTACTTAAAGCAGAAAACGGAATATTAACTTAATTTAAGTGATAAAATAAGTAAAATTTTACCTAAGCGCTCACGCGATATGCCGATATGTTCATGAAGCTTGATATTTATTTTGATGGGTTAATTTAACATGCCAATCAGTAAAAGTAGTGCATACATAACTGCCCTCCTTAGCATACTTACCGTATTCGACATTTTTATCAAAATTGAGTTATTTATTTTACGCGGTTCTTTATGGCATTTAGATGAAAAAGAAACCTTTATTGAGGCCAAAAATATAATAATCAGATAAAAAATTAGGTTTTAAGTAAAACATTTACTGAATAAATATACTTTTTACATCCCAGCTCCAAAGTTGAGGGTTCAATATCTCAGTTTGTCAAAAATGCAGATACGGTAAGTATGCTAAGGGGGGCAGATATGCTACAGATTGTTTAGCTCTAAAAAACATTTTGAACAGCCCTCCTCATCGTGCACCAGAAGCACAAATAGTACCATCGTCCTCAGTTACCAACTTACAATATTTGCTATTTGAAATAAATTTCAGTCCTTTATCTAATGCAGTAGACATAGAAAAAAGATTAATCTTAAGTTCAGGTACATATAACACATCAAGTAAAGTTTTATGTAACCAAGACTCACTGTCGTAGGCTTCTATTTTGATATTTCCTAACGCATTGGCTGATACTGTAGATCCGTCACCAATAATGATTTTGCGAGGATTATCAAGAGGATTAAGCTGAGTAAACAAAGATTTATTGTAGCACATATGCTCAGTGCAAGCACTGTCTATGTACAACCTTTACTACTCAACGTACTTGAAGCAACAAAGGCTTGGATTTTATTATTTTTTCCGTGTCTTTTGTTAGGTTTCTTACCTTCTTTATTTTTGTAACATCTTTTGGCACTGTGTCCAACTTTTCCACAGAAAGTACAGGGGTTTTCCTTGAAACATTTGGTGGAATCATGACCACTCAGAGAACAGAAGTCATTTTTCAAGCTATTTCTGTACTTTGCAGAAAGTTCAGAAATTAACATACTTCTAAATAAATAACTGTGTTGTAAAAATAATTTATAAATCTGAAAACTGTTGCTTTTTTTAATGATTTATTTATATAATTCTATTTGAATTCAAATCTATTTAAATATTCTGTTTCTTTCATGTTTTCCTTGACTAATTAAATTAGCAAAGTTTTATTAAAACATTGTGAGGGCTGATAAGATCCTTTCAAGCAAATATTTCTTTTTTTAATATCTCTGCTTTTTGAAAAAAATAAAAAAAAATAAATGAGAGATGCTTATCTGCACTGCTTTTTTATTTTTTATGTTATATTTCTAGATTTATTTATTTCTGGATAATACTTGGTTATTTACTTAGAATAATACTATATATATAGAAGGAGCACAGGACCGTAAACACAATGTAATTCCCCTGATAACACGAAAGCCGGTTGACTGGTGCACTTAAGTGGGTACCACCTAACACAAAACATTATTTTAAATATGTGTCATAAATATCTATTAATGAAGAAATATTGTAAAGAACAAATATAATAACTTAAAACGCTTGCTGAGTATTTAATAAAACTGGTCTTAGATGGCAAAAGGGTGGCGGAATACAAGAATCTACATTTAGTTGACGAGGACTACTTTTAATATAATTTTAATAAATACGTTAAACTACAATTTAAATGCTTTAAATATTGTAGTGCACGATATTTATATTAGTATTTTATGAATAAATCAATCATTAATTAATAATAGAGATAATAATTCAGCAACCAGATTATTGCCAACTTTTTTTAGAAAGTATATTGTTAGGCGTGGCGTAGCCAGGATTTAATTTCGGGAGGGCTGAATTATATATATATATATATATATATATATATATATATATATATATATATATATATATATATATATATATATATTAAAGTTGGCGAAATCTTTTTTTAGTTACAAATACTATTCATAATATATATTATGAATTATAATATATTATTTATTATATATATATATATATATATATATATATTATATATATATATTGTATATTGGCAATGTTTTCAATTTCATGGTATATTTTTTTATATATTATGATATTAATATTATAAGTTCATTTTAAAAAATATATGTTATGTAATTTATTATTTTTATATATTTTTTATAGGTTATTTTTTTCACACATTTATTGCGGGTTTAGGTTAGTAAAATTTCGGGGGGGCTGAAGCCCCCTCAGCCCCCCCCTGGCTACGCCACTGTTGTTAGGGTGGCAGCATTACTTAAGACCACCAGTGAACCAACTTTCGTGTTATCAGTAATGCTCCTTCTATATATTGTATTATTGTAAGGTTTTTTATATGTTTTAAATGCAGAGTTGTTTTGAGCAGTAAGGCGGAGAGATACTTGTCTCAAGTATCTCCATGTCCATGTCATGGAGAGATATCTATAGTGAGAATGTTTGTTTCAGACGAGGCTCGATCGCACGAGAAAGGAATCCTAGTGCACTGCGTGGCAGGGGTGTCTCGGAGTGTTACTGTCACTGTGGCTTACCTCATGGCCCGACTCAACCTCTCCCTCAACGATGCTTTCTCACTTGTCAGGACCAAGAAAGGCAACATTGCTCCTAACTTTCACTTCATGGAGCAACTCCACAGGTAATTAAAACTAGATTAGTGAGGAGCAGGCGTAGGAAATGTTCTGAATTAACTATACTCTGTTTCTAACTTGATATGTCTAAAATACATTTCCACGTGGGAAGGGACAGAGAACCTTTAGTTGGGTGGGATTATGACTGATGTACCTGAACAAAACAAACTAATCTTGAATCGAAGCAAAATAGACGTGGCTTACTATCTGTAATGAAACTTGATGGCTCTAGCAATACTGACTGCCTTGTTTAGTATGTGAACTTGCCAAAGTTGTGCCCAAGGAATCTTATGTTTGTTGCCCTCTCTATTTTTGACGTCAGTTTCAAGATATAGCATCTTAAAACATTGTTTTCTCCCTCTCTCTCTCTGAACTATCTTTCACCAACTCAAAGCCTCTGTCTACAGCATTAAAATAAAGTTGTTTTGAAAAATGAATAGGACGAATATTTGAACATCTTTGTTTTCTCGAGGACTGCAACTTTTATTTACAACTTTAACCATAATTTTTTAAAAGTTGTCACATATTGTCAACGATGATGAGGGAACATGTTTGCAAGACCTGCTACGTCAAGCAGGTGGTTTTGCTACTCTCCTATGTGGTCCTTTGAATGTTGTACCTGAATAGTCCCCAGGGCTCCTGTGAGGTTAGTGTTATGTATCGGTAGATTGCAGAGCAAGATGAGGTCAGTTTGAAAATCTGCTGGTTGAGTTGGACCCTCCTTGTTCTCTCATAAGGACCTGTATGAAGACTGTTATTGTGCTCTGAAACCTGTTGCTTCCACCTTGCTTAATATGCTGCCTTTAGTAAATGTTAAACACACTTGTTGATTGTAGGTTTGAGCAGGAGCTACTGGGCAAGGCGGAGGGCCAGAATGCAACATTCCTCTCACCTGTCAACCTGGGACAGTCCCCTGACTCAGGCATCGAGTTTGACCGCTGGACACCGGGCTCGACCGGTGAATGAGAGTGTCAGCAGGGCTCGAGTGCTGACTCCGTCTACACTTTCTAGCTCTGCACTGCTACCGACCCTTCCTAACATTTCTAAAACGAGAAAATCCTTAATATAAAACATTTTCTTCTAGACGTAATTAACTTTTTTAAAAAATAAAATAATACTTTTTTTGTAATAATGGAGCACTGTCTGCCAACATTTTTTAGACGAAGTACCTGAACACGACTCAAGTTTGAATAAGTCTTAGTGGGTACCGTACAAGTCTGGGGTTTAGACATAGGCTTTAAACTGGAGTATTTAGTCGGCAGTGGTTCATGAACAGTGAACAGGCTCCTTGCCTGGTGATCTATCACTCTCTCTTATCACCATCACTACCCATGTCTTTGGGTATTACCTGCTCTCAATCATTCACTGATATTTCTTTAATGGCTCGACAGTGCTCTCATTATGTTTCAATTTGTTTAAATGTTAATTTATAAATGTTTTTTTAACTCTTATACTATATAAGAATTTTATAGACTTCTTGGGTTAAACTAATTGAGGAAGCTATCATAGCCACCTGCAGCGAGGGGGAGACGAGACTGGGAACACCCTGTATACTTTGGTCATTTTAAATCCTAGACATCATGTCTGCTTTGGATAGCTCTAGTGAGAATCCTTACACACTCCTCTCGAGTTGGTCTCACTGATATTGTCTTTGTTAGTAGCTAGAGGTGAACAAAGAGCTTTCCACTACTATTATGCCTTTGATATCTGAGTGAATATATGAAAGTTATTTTTGAAGATTTAGGTCTTCCGGTGGTGACCGCGTCAATGTAGACGCGGTCACCACCGGAAGTTTTGTAAGTTTTGTAGAGCATTGTGTTTCTATCCATGATGTCCTACATCCCTGAAGATGTCTCCCACAGTGGAAGCTAAACGTCGGATTCTTCATCTACATTGACGCGGTCACCACCGGAAGACCTAAATCTTCATGACAATAACCGCGGAAGCCTACACAGTTTATTAAAGTTATATTTGTAGGGTTCAATACTTGTTCCAACTCATGCTGTGAGTACCGAGCTCAGTGCTCGAGCTCTAGCTCAATTCCCTTTAAGTTTCTCAATATGAAAGATTCCAATCAGTTTCTCCCAACTTTGGTAATTATTATACCAAACAAACCCACCAACTACAATTTGGAAGATTATACCAATACTTTGGCTGAAATTGCTCTTAGACATTTACTTGACTTTTTCAATCAGAATACAGACAACCTGTTGACTCTCTCCCTACCCGTGACACGGCTACCCGAGATAAAGCTACAGGTGTCGTCTCTTCACTTCTTTACTAATTTATTTCTTTTTAACTGTGTAATATAGTGAAACAACTTTTTTATGAATTTCCTTTAGAAAATTGTTTTTTCTATTTTCAATTATTTTGCACTCTTTTTTAAGGATTTTAGATTTCATTGATCGGTATTTCTAAGTATTCTAATTGTCGTTTTAAATATTGTAATGATTCATTTATTTTGTAAAAATTGTACGATTGTTAGATTTGAAACCTTTCTCAAGCTACTTTGGAAACAGGATTGAATTATTTTGAACCCGATCTAAACTTTTATTTTGTTTTGTTAAACGGGAGTTTAATGCTCCGTGACTCATTGAGCTATTTTTACAAATAGCTTTTAAAAAATAGTGGTTGTTTATATCTATTAAGAACTCCTGAGTTTTACTAAGTTTTTTTAATAGTTTAATGTTACAATGTTTAATAGACATTATCATACGGAGTGAGTCGGCTCTACTGAGAAGAACTCTAGTGTTTTGGTTGTTTTATTTGTTTTTTCCTGTTTTGTACAATTAATGAAATTATTATTTTTATTTCATGTCATTTTGCCACGTGTTTAACAAATTTTTATCGTGTACTCCCATTGCCTTGACTTCTCGCCTTTGCCTGGTGGGAAAGGCATATATATAAAGGGGAAATATATCAGGTCTTCACAATGTAAAATAGTGTCGCCAACCGCCACCACTACTCCCTCGGGCACTGGTAGCACTACTACATCTTTCCTATTGTCAGGTTATAAACATGTTGAGTAAAATTTTAGTTCTGTATTGTTGTGCAGTAGTTAATTGTACATATTTAAAGTTATTTTTACCTTGTTTAACATTATAAAGTTATGAATCCTAAGAAAATAAAGAATTACTTGAATTAAAATCTGTTGACATTAAGCGTGTTAGATCTTAAAAGAGAAAAACACAAACCTTATTCACTTCTCCAATACTTTTAAACTCTATAAGGGACAAGTTGTCCCTGGCTCATCTATTCTCTTTGTAAACGGTGGCAACACTTTTTTGCCTTTATGTTACTCCTGAGAGTGCCTACTATACTAACTTTCTCTCTATCATGACTGGAATATCTGCAAACAGAGCCAGTGCTTATTATTCAATTTTGCTAATTAATCCAATAGTGAATTATTATTATTATACAATTGAAGAATCAGCTACCGTCGATACTTGCTGTTGGATATGAATATCCCTGGATCGGTTTCGACATAATGTCATTATCAGCAGGTGGGGCAACACTCGAGCTCTCAAATTATAAAAAAAACTTTTTTATAAAAAAAAAAACTAATAAAGTTATATCAGTGAATAACTTCTAGTCTCAATGAGCACGACGATTTTCAGATCGTTGGATCTTCAGAGGGCTCGTCATGCTCATTGAGACTAGAAGTTATTCACTGATTTAACTTTATTAGTTTAGAGCTCGAGTGTTGCCCTGCCTGCTGATGATGGCGTTATGCCGAAATTCCAGTGATATTCATATCCAACAGCAAGTATCGACGGTAGCTGATTCTTCGACTTGCAGTAAATACAACCTTTTTAATTATTAATACCATTGCAAAAAGTAATCCTATTACTACCCTTTTTAGTAAATGTCACAACAAATTGATATGATAATGAGATTGGTCTGGACTTAAAATAATACTATATATAGAAGGAGCATATGACCCTAAACACAATGTAATTCCACTGATAACATGAAAGCCGGTTGACTGGTGCAACTAAGTAATGCTGCCAACCTAACAACAAAACATTATTTTAAATATTTGTCATAATATCTATTAATGAAGAAAAGATCGTAAAGAACAAATATAATAACTTAAAACACCTGCTGAGTATTTAATAAAACTGGTCTTAGATGGCAAAAGGGTGGCGGAATACAAGAATCTACATTTAGTTGACGAGGACTACTTTTTATTTATAATTTAATAAATACGTTAAGTACAATTTAAAATGCTTAAAAATATTGTAATGCACCGATATTTATATTAGTATTTGAATAATCAAATCATTAATTAATAGAACATAATAATTCAGGAATCGGAAGTATTGCCAATTTTTTAAAAAAAATTGTATATTGTTAGGGTGGCAGTATTACTTAAGTGCACCAGTGAACCGACTTTCGTGTTATCAGTAGTGCTCCTTCTATGTATAGTATTATTCTAAGGGTCTGGATAACGGTAGTGACTAAGTTGTGTGTGACGGCTGCTGGGTATACTAGTCATATTGTTCTAATGCCGACACACTGTACCACAAGTCTACTGTTTTAATTAACTCAATCAGTATCAGTATGTAATACTGCAGTATGATTGGTAAAATCTTATGCAAGTTATGTGAGGAATCAACCAATGATATTATTGTATTTTCTGGATTTTTTTTTAATTCTCAAAATTTGAGAGTGGTTTTATTGTATTTCATAATAGACCGAGTTTTGATAAGAATCAGTCACTGCAACATGACAACTGAAATAAAAACAAATACAACAGAAATTTAACACGATGAGTCATGTGGGGACACAACAGTGCCTCCGACAAATCTTGTATCACAATCCTATAGAAAACTCAATAAAAATATATGAGCCTGGGGCGCAACAGACACGGGATTAACAGGTCTGCCTTGTCAGGTCGCCACCTGTTGAGGAAATATTTTATGCCCCTTGACTCGGTGAAAAGTCTCTTATAAAAGAGTGCAAATCTTTTTTATAATTAAAAATAATTATATAATGTATTAAAAAATATACGAAATAAATCTTTAATTATAATATAATAGAAATATAAAATTGTTTTTTTTTTAATTATTAATAGTTAAGAAATAAATATTAATGAATTTATGAAAAGAGAAGATTTGCGGGAAACTTTTTCTATAATTTTTTAGGTTTTTTATTTTTTTCAATTATTTGTTTATTTTTGTTTGAGGTCTAAATACTTGCTTTCTAACTTATACCCGTCTTACATGCTTAAATAGTACATTACGTAACTAGTGAGGAAAATGTAACATTGTATATGAGCGTAGATTTGCAGCCCGTGGCTAACGAGTGTGGTAAGACCTCACAAACAATGCAAATGTTTTGCTCCCACGTTGAGTACGAGTTTTACTCCCATGTTGAGTACAAGTTTTACTCCCACATTGAGTAGGAGTTCTACTCCCATGTTGAGTACGAGTTTTACTTCCTACTTTGTGTAGGGAGAAAAACTGTGTTGGGAGTAAAAAAAGTGTAGGGGTACTTTGTGTAGGGCTGAAAATAAATTGCTATAAGTAAGAAGAATTCTTCTTATAAGTAAATAAACAACAAAAACTGAAATTGCATGTTCTACTTAACTGTGGTTTTATGATTCATGTAACTTGTATGGGTTTATGAGTTCATTAACTTGTATGGTTTTTATGTGTTCATGTAACTTGTAATGATTCATGTAACTTGTATGGTTTATGAGTGTTAGTTATGGGTTTTATGAGTTCATGTAACTTGTATGGTTTATGTCATGTAACTTGTATGGTTTTGAGTTGGGTTTTTATGAGTTCATGTAACTTGTATGGGTTTTATGAGTCAAACTTGTATGGGTTTTGGTAACTTGAGTTCATGTAACTTGTATGGTTTTATGAGTTCAACTGTATGGTTCATGTAACTATGGGTTATGTTCATGTAACTTGTATGGGTTTCATGTAACTTGTTGGTTTTATGAGTTCATGTACTTGTATGGTTTTATGAGTTCATGTACTTGTATGGGTTTTTATGAGTCATGTCACTTGTATGGGTTTTATGAGTTCATGTAACTTGTATGGGTTTTATGAGTTCATGTGTAACTTGTATGGTTCATGTAACTGTATGTTTTTATGAGTTCATGTAACTTGTATGGGTTTTATGAGTTCAATGTAACTTGTATGGTTTTATGAGTTCATAACTTGTATGGTTCATGTAACTTGTATGGTTTTTATGAGTCATGTAACTTGTATGGGTTTTATGAGTTCAGTAAGTTGTATCATGTAACTTGTATGGGTTTATGAGTTCATGTAACTTGTATGGGTTTTATGAGTTCATGTAACTTGTATGGTTTTATGAGTTCATGTAACTTGTATGGGAGTTCATGTACTGTATGGGTTTATGAGTTCATGTAACTTGTATGGGTTTTATGAGTTCATGTAACTTGTATGGGTTTTATGAGTTCATGTAACTTGTATGGGTTTTATGAGTTCATGTAACTTGTATGGGTTTTATGAGTTCATGTAACTTGTATGGGTTTTATGAGTTCATGTAACTTGTATGGGTTTTATGAGGTAACTTGTATCATGTAACTTGTATGGGTTTTATGAGTTCATGTAACTTGTATGGGTTTTATGAGTTCATGTAACTTGTATGGGTTTTATGAGTTCATGGCTGTTTGGTTTACCTTGTATGCAACTTGTTCTATAAAAACTAGAAGAACCAAACACTTTTTGTCAACCTTGAGTCTCACTTATACTTAAAAATGTATTTAAAACTAACTTCCTTTTAGACTCTTATTCGACTAAGTGGTGGAGTTACACTTGTTTCTGTTGACATAGGAATAAGTCTAATATTGACACAATACAATTGTGTGAGAGACACCAATTTAGGCTCTGTCGGCGCCCTGATGAGTTAGATGTAAAGAAACAGAGTGGGACATGACATTATGTCGAGCCATCAAGATGACGAATGTCTAATGATGGAAAAGTTCCAGATGTAGTATGCTTTTACATTTCTTGTCTCTCCACAATTATATTGTATCAACTACAAAACACGGTGGTATCAAATGATATTAGTCTAATATTGTCTCAAACCATATTCTCTGACACCTTATATTCTAAATAACCTTCCTTGACCTCAACAACAATTTTTTTTATTTTATGATTCTTGCTCTGATAAGCAAGATTTTAGTTCCAATTTAGCAATCTTTTCTATTGTTTATTTAATTAATTTGATAATTACAGCAATATTGTGTTTTCTCTTAGTTTCTATTTAAATGTTTTTAAATTTATAAAATAAATAAATTAAATGAATATATAATAAAAATTTAATTGTTTCGCATGTGCCATTAAATAGAAAATAAATGTTTCTAAAAATTGTTAATTTTTTATGTGGAAATTTTCCTTTAATATATGAATAATTGTTTGTTAACTTTTAACTAATTTTCTTAGTTTCCAACTGGTTATTTTTTTTAAACTTAATAAATGTTTCATTGTAAAGTGTAATTATTTATATTTGGTTTGAAAATTGTTTAAACAGCTTTAAAAATAGTTTTGCGTTTTTAGCCAAATTGTTTGCTATTAAAAGTAATTGTTACATCAACAGCATGGAATGATTATTTTGGTGTTGTTATTATGAATGTGTTGTGTTGATTAGGTTGTTATCATGCAAAGAGACTTATACCACTAGACAAAGAGACTAGTACTGAGAGAGAGGTTACAACAGCTCTTATTATTCCCTGGGTAGCTTGGTACCATACAAAGAGACTAATACTATTAGAGGGAGGATACAACAGCTCTTATCATTCCTTGGGTAGCTAGGTGCCGTAACGGTACATTGGTGACGTCATTTTTTTATTTTTCATAATTACAATCTAACGTAAATATTACATTATTTTTTTTAACTACTTTGTCTTAAATTTAGTAAAATAAATTTGAATTAATATTTATCGCTTATATTCTTTAATTATCTGTATTGTATAAATGTACAACACATTTATAATACGTCGTAAAATATGACGTCACTGAAAAATGCTTGCTGTTTGTCGAGTGGGTGCTACAATAGGGGTTGTAGAGGTGAAGGGGGAGTATCTAGTCTCTCTCTAGGGAGACTATTGCAGGAGTGAGTTCCGTTATGGCACCCAATGGAAGCTGTCTTACTTCCAGACGACCCCTTATCACTTTGTTATTATCCCCATGTATGCTCTCTAAGTATCAAGTCTCTTTGCCACTAGAAGAAGCATACAACAGCTCTAACCATGGCCTGGGTGCTATCCTACCATAACGCTACATTGGCCATGCCTTTTTTCTCTTATTAATTGTATGATTTCGCAAAAAATATTACATAATTTTTTAGCTATTTTGTCTTAAATTGAGTCAAATGAATATTAAAATCAAATGAATATATTATTAAGTTTTAATTATTATCAATCCCCATATATTTTTTAATTATCAATGTTGTATAAATGGCTTTGATGTGTCATCACTGCAAATACCCCCTGTTTCTTGGGTTTATTTTAAATTTTGTGTGCCCATAGAAGTTGTAGAGGGGTTGAGAGTCTCTGTAGAGACGGGGTACGGGTACGTTACGCTACCAGACCCACTGTCTCTATGCTAGTCTACCCAAGTCCTCCCACTGGTAGTGTAAGTCTCTTTTTTGCAGATAAGCTGCTCTTTAAGAGCAGAAATTAAACATGTCCGGCTGATCTGTTCTTCAGCTGTTCTTACTGTTTTATTATCTGTTGAATAATTTTAATTTTATGAAAATCTAAAGTGGCAGGATTTAATTATTTTTAAATTACATATTGCTAATTTATTAAAAGAAGAAGTAAGCAGGTGAGAATGTCAGTAATTAAATAATAAAGTGATTGTTTAGCTGAATAATCATAAATGGTTTATTTTGTTTTCGATACGAACATAGACATATTATTACTAGAGGGGCCCTATAGGTTAAATTTTGAAACATCGAAAAAGTTACCTCAACACTTTCGCTATAAATACAATCAAATAATCAGTACAAAATTACAATAACTTATTTAGTAAAATGTTAAAAATACAAATAAAAACACAAACAATTTGTGGGAAACCGAAATAAATTTATTAATTATAACCTTAACTTATTATTGAAGGAGGTTTCAATGAGGTTACACAGAGCCCCTGAGAGCCCCAAAAATATGTTTCAGGCTTCTCAATGTATTTAGATAGGCTATGCCCCCCTCTAGTGTATATCTCTATGGGTATATACATGCAGTGCGACAGGTTGAAGTCAATGCTGTGAACAAAGTTCATAAAATCAAGTACAATGTAAAGCATTTTCTGAAACTTGTAAGGTTTGAAATGTAATTTGCAAGTCATTATTGATGTTTAAGTTGACATTCCTACCTCCACCTGCCATTTTTACTAAAGTAAATAGTTTTTTATTTATAATTAAATATGTTGGATGGCCTGATCGGGGTCACTTCGGAGTCTGTGAACGTTATGGAATAAATTGTCTCAAAATGTTGTGACTTTTGCTGGTAAAAAGTCGTCTTTAAAGTAGGAAACATGTTGATCAAGTGACATGCTTCATAGAGGTTTTGTGTGTTTGCCGGTGCTGATGTTTTGATACCTTGTAACACGGGTCCAAACCTGACTACTGAGGCATTTAGAACTTATTTATGAAGTTTGAAGTCAATAGTATAGTCTCGACCAAATATAGAGGACTTGATTTGTTTTAGGAGTCAAACTAAGTTCTATTTGTAGCAAGCTTCCCCAGCAAATTCTATAATTGTTAGGACAAGATCTTCACAATTTTTTTCCCTTATTTAACAATTGTCTTATTTCATCCACTTTTTCTCATTTCTGTACAATGAGTGTGGATTGAAATTCAAAAATTTATGTCGTAATGCCTAAAGGTGCACGACAGTATAAATACTGACGTTTGCCAAAACTAAAACAATTTTTTTGTTTAGTATACCCTAAAAAATAAAGTAATATATAAACCAAGTAGGGAAACTCCTATATTAACCTGTGTAAAAAAAATTCAGACACGTGTGATCAGCTGATAGCTTGCTCAAAAATAAAAAAATAGCTAAAACTGGAATAACTGTGCATGACCCTTTTAGAATTCAGGTTTTTTTACTTAATTTATTAATAACATTGATAACATTAGGTGAGTTTTACATTTTTTGTGTTTTCATACTTTAATTTGTACGTGATAGTTTAATGAGTTTGTTTTAAATTCTGTGAAATAATTGATAAAATAATTTAGTTAAAGAAAAGGAGAAACTATAGTAAAGGTATCACATGTTTTTATTAAGATTTTGAAGAAAATGCAGACGACAATGTATCGCCTTAAAAATAAATTAAAATTACAATTGCTTTTATTATATTCAAAATTTTAGGTTAAATTGTTAAATTACTAATTACAATTAAAACATTTGATGGGAAAAAATATCATTTTCAAAAATGAACTAAGTTTAGTGCACATGAAAAAAAAATTTAATTAGCCACTCGTTTTTTAGTAATTCAAACAGACCTAGTATTTAAAGATTAAACACTTAAACCTCTATTGGATGTGACAAAATGTATTTCTCACACAAATTATTAACATTTTATACTAAATTGTACAAATAAATGAAATGAAAACAAAAATGTTGAGTACCTTAAATAGCTTCTTTACATTTAATAGGGTAAAACAAGATGGCCGCGGCCATAGGAAAATTTGAGCCAACTCCCTGGTGGACAAAATGTGAACTACATACCAGGTCTGACAGAAATGACATTTGTTTCCATACTTGGTTTATATATTACTTTTCTAAGAACTAATAAAAATTTCAATAAAAAAATAAGAAGTTTCAATAATTGGTTTGGCCAGGTACTTACTTGTACCTGGGTTCAATTTCCAAATGTAGTATTATTATCAGAATAATAAACTAAGTCTCTCTCCTCATGTATTATTTATTTTAAATAAAGCATCAAATAATTAATTTAATTAATCATTAAATCAATTATGTACCTCAGGCTTGATCAAGGGGACTTTAGTTCTATAAAAAGTTTTGAATGATTTATCCAATTAATATATTTCGCCTATCATTGTAGGCATCTTCAGAATCTATATCTTCAAGCTACATTAAAGTAATTACTTTGTGACGATAAATCTTGTGAAGATTAAGAAGATAATTTGTTTTCATAACATTTTTATTTTTTAAGCTGTGATTTCTCTAGTCTTTCCATTAATGTATTGTGTTTGTTTATTTATATTTATTTATTAATGTAGTTTGTAGATATAGATTCTGAAGATGCCTACAATGATAGGCGAAATATATTAATTAAATAAATCATTCAAAACTTTTTATAGAACTAAAGTCCCCTTGATCAAGCCTGAGATTGAGTTTTATATACTTTCCAGTGCTACAAATAACAAACTATCAATTATGTACTTCATGTACAATTATGTACTTTAAGTACAATTATCTACTTCAAGTACAATTATGTACTTTAAGTACAATTATGTACTTTAAGTACAATTATATACTTTAAGCTCCAATAAGTTTCTATTCTAATATTATAATTCAAAATATTGACTAAGGGAAGCAGCAGGTACAGCAGGTTATTACATTCTATAACACTTCATCAGGTATCAAGTTGTATCCTGCTGACACCTCACAGCACCAGTGATCACACTATAAATCTATTAGGTATTCAAGTTAATTCATTTCTATTTCTTATTAGTTAATATTAATTGTTAGTAAAATGTGTACATTACAGAGAAATGGAACATTATTATAGTTTTTACAGTTCTAATACACTGTGTCGGCGTTGAACGTCTATTTCACTGTTTTTGTTGTTAAATAAATGTATTGTAAAGACATAAAAATAAAACTGTGTCAAAATATCTCTTAGGAAAAGTAATCTTAAAAATAAATACAAATATTCTGACTTTTGTTGAGATGGTTTGCATTTTTTTTAATCACAGTGGCAATGAAATGCCGGAGCAGTGGGTTTGGCTCCTCTCCTGTATCTGGTAAGGTGTGAGTCAGCTGTATCCTGCCTCTTGGTTATAATCCAAGAGCTGGACCTGAAAAAATGTGACTCATTTTGTACTACTTCAAACCAAATTTTTCAGAAAATATACCTTAAATTATTGAGGAAAAGCATAGTCTGCCTATCCAGAGTGGAGCCCTTCATATGATTATGCATATGAAACATTTGCGCATGCTCAAATGTTTTGAAAATCGCACAAATTTCAGTTTTAAATAAGTGGGGTCCCTGTGGGTCGTGTGCAAAACAAATCATCAAAATCGGATGGCTACGACCGAAGTTATGGCTCTTTCAAAAACACCAAAAAAAAGGTTATTGTTTGCTAAGTCAGGGAATTTCTTTGAAAAAATATCGACTTTTTATGATTTTTTTTGGCCATTTAACAAACATCATAACTTTAGTTGTAGTAATCATATTTTAACGGAAAAAAGACACTCAATTTATAGGACATTTTATCAGCTTAAAAAAATGTTCTCTTTATATTTTGCACACGACCTACAGGGAACCACTTATTACAAGAAAACTGGAATTTGTGCAATTTTCTTATATTTTGAGCAAGCGCATTCATATGAAAGGCTCCACTCTGGATAGACAGACTATGTTTTTCTTAATAATTTAAGGTATATTTTCAGAAAAATTTGGTTTGAAGTAGTACAAAATGAGTCACATTTTTTAGGCCTGGCTCTTGGACTATTATGTTTGAGGAAACCACCTCCCTGACTGTGTAGTGTGCTTCCTTAGCATAGAGGAATAGAATCAACAAGTGACTTTACTCAATCAACAAGTGTTTGGGGCTGTCAAAACGCTTGCTGATGTCATAAGAAGACATTTTGCTGGCTAGGGCTACTTCAGCTCCTTGACTTTCTGTAGGGGAGGTTATGCAATTGTCTTTTTTCCTATCAACAATTGTTATTTGTTTGTAACTTAAATTCGTACTAAACAAGAACAAAAAAATAAATGTTTTCATAACTCAGTGAGCGCCTGGAATGGTCTACAATATAACAACACCAACTTCGTCTTTCCACCAATAAGCTTTAATTTAACTCTGAGCAGAGCCGGCTTTCGACATAATGCCATCTACAGTGCCTAAACAAGTAACACCATAACTTAACAAATAACTTAACAAAGTTTATTCAAAACTTTAATATAACTTTATATTAAAGTTATATAAACTTTATATTAAAGTTTATATGAACTTTAATTAAAGTTTATATAAATAATTTTATATTAAGTTATGGTTGTTTACTTGTTTAGGCACTGTAGATGGCATTATAGCCGGAAAGCCGGCTCTGCTCAGAGTTAAATTAAAGCTTATTGGTGGAAAAGACGAAGTTAGTGTTGTTAATAAAATGTTTTCATATTTTTTAAGTAGAGAACTATATTTCTTATAGAACCACATAATCATTGTAAAGAAGAGACTTCAGTTTGATCAAATTTCATTAGAATTTTTTCTTATTTTGGGCAAAAATAAAACAACATTGAGGACGGGGGGGGGGGGTTAACTTCAATGAGGAAAAGTTTGGATTCGCTTTGCAGTAATTACTGCAAAGCGTCCCTCTCCTTTAGGAGGCAGGGAAGCAAGATGATGATGACAGTCTTAAAAATGTTGAAGTTTAAAAGGAATGTTCAAGAAAATAGATAGAATGCTCAGATAAAAGGATAGATCTCATTCTGCAAAATACTCTGGGGGCGGCAAATGTAAGAATGAGTTGAAATTTGTAGGGATATGTTTTCAGGCGTATTATAACAATTCTACAAAGTTTCAACGCTTTAGTTATTCTAGAAGTACCTGTTCTGCAAAATAGATTCTCATTCTGCAAAATATTTTGCAGAAAACCTCTGCAGATTAGTGTCGCCCGGGGTTAGTTAGCATTTAGGTTTGATTTCTGGGTAGAGCCAAGGCAATCACCGCTAAACACACATCCTTATCGCTACCTAGAGTGTCTATCTATCCTGCCTGTTTCTGTATAAGTCTGATGAATCTTTTTAATCTCTTCTCTATGAGTCTGATTTACAGGCACTCTATCGCAACCCATACCGGAGTATTGTAAATGTACCTAAAAGGTGCATCCAATTGTATTGTCTGAAGCATTAATTTTAGACATTTAAAGGAAGATGAAGAAGAAACTGTTTTTGAGGAGGTTACTTTTAGGTTGGCTCACGTTGCCTTGTTTTGGATTCAGAGAATATATGCGATACATGTATAAAAGGTTTTGTGCTCGAGTTATGTTCTAA
Organism: Microvelia longipes; assembly: GCA_018340805.1. NCBI lineage: Eukaryota > Metazoa > Arthropoda > Insecta > Hemiptera > Veliidae > Microvelia > Microvelia longipes. Next base: position 4,198,177 of record JACMZG010000019.1, read on the forward strand.
ATTTAAAGTGTATATTATCATTAAGTTAATAATAGTTAGATAAGATGGAGGAAGATGCGGTCGAGGCCAATCAGGGAACGGAGGTTGCAGGCTTCGAGAACTTCAGTCAGTTCATAGCGGTGAGTTAACTTAGTTAGAAGCTTCTCTTCTAACTCGTATTAAACCTTCTGAGAGTTGCCGAGGCAGGTATGTCCGGCCAACTGACGAGTTTGCTGTGGTCCTAACACTATGAGAACTATTTGAGACGTAGGGTTCATTCGAGCGCTCAGAGCGTCTGAACAAGGGTATCTAGGGTGCATTTCGCGACGCTCGAGCGTTCAGAGCGTTCTGAACAAGAGTGTATTCCGTTACAAATGATGTGCGCAGAGGCGTGGCAGGGGCAGGAGCAAAAGAAGCGGGAAGCCACGTATGTTGTGGTGGGCTGATCCTACTAAATCCGTGCCCTTTGGCAAGGTTCAGTTCGATCACTCTCCCCACTCCTATTCAATTGAAACCTTCTTAGACGGGAAATACAAAAAATTTTATCTCACCTTCATATTCACGTGTACTGTGCTGATTCTGTGTTGTGTTTCTCTTTAATTTATACATTATTTTTACTTTTAATTAAAATATAATTTTACGTTTTAATTGTTAAATTTTGGAAAAGAAATGCAGGCTGTGTTGGACGAAGGAGGTAAGTTTACCCATAAATTATTTCTTTTTTTTGTAGGTGAAGTAAATTTTTTAAAAAATTCGTTTTTGTGAAACCTCTGTAGCTCAAATTTTCTTTTTCGAACACCTGTTATTACTTAATAGTTGCCTTGGTACGTTAAGGTAAATATTTACCTTAATGGGGTTTTAATTATAATCTCATAAGCTTCTAACTCGAAGTTTGAGAGGTTTCACCCTCTATAATCAGAGGTTTCAACCTTTATAACTCGAAGAAACTGTTTTGTTGAATTTGTTCAATCCCCCAGAGATAGGAGTTATTGAGGTTCCACTGTATTAAAGTGATTTAACAGTGTTTGATCTTCCTAAAGAAACATGGATTGTTTAAGTATCTGCAGTCTTTGAAAATGGACCTGAAAACATTCTGTCAAAATAAGTTCCTGTAAATATCATCTTGAAGCTCGATGTGAAGAAGGTCAATTTTTCCTACAGTTTTGTTTTGATTGTCTGACCTTGCTAACCGATGACCTACAAAATACACCCGAAGACTCCCTTCGAACCACTAATATTGTTCTAATATGATCTATTTGTTGGCCTCTACTTTGAATTGAAGTCATACTCATAGAGAACAGAACTTAAATAGATAATACCTATAAATCAGGTTTGTCTCAGCTATCTGCTCTCCTACTGCTGAAGTCTGTTTAACAGGTGACTGTGTAACTTTATTATTAGAGTAATCAAATTAACAAAGGATTTATTTTATTTGTGATACATGAATGGGTAAAGTATAATTTGGTATGCAATTTTCTTATCCTAAATGGATAATTATTGACTTAAAAATTAATATTTCCCTCTTAATTTTACTATGTTTGTTGTCAACTTGGTTTTGTTGTGTAATGAATCACTTCCATTTCTTTTACAGGAAATATAGTTTTCATAGAGCAGGGGCCTCGTCAATTTATAAGTAAGTTAGTTTCCACTTCGTCTGTAAATTATTAAAATTCAGGGAAGCTGGGTACTGACTTAAGCTTTTTTGAGGTTTCTAGTAAAGAATATGAAATCAGGATGAAATGGACAACAAGATGGAAAAGTATTTCTGTGCAAAAGTATTTTCAATTTTAAACATCACAATTTGTAGAGTGCGGGATTACACAAAAATTAAGAAATCATTTAACACATTCTCTTGTAAGCTTATTTTATTTTCATGGGTGGTACTGTCCGGGCAATTCAGGCCAAAGATGGTTATACCGACGTCCAGAGCTTGTATGACAACACTGGTAGGCAGACCTCACTCTACTCTACGGGTCCTAAATTTAGCCTAACCCAGGTGTACTTAGGATACTAATTTTAGGTATAAATTTATTATCTATAATATTTTGCTTGTTCTTGCCTTTATATGTTAGTTATAGTCTTTTAATATTTTTCACAGATGGAGAATTTTATATGACCATTGATGAAGATGAAATTGCTGAAGCAGCAATCGCTGAAGATGAAATTGCTGAAGAAGCAATTGCTGCAGCAACAATTGCTGAAGAAGCAATTGCTGAAGCAGCAATTGCCACCTTAGAAAAAGCACCCAAGAGAGTAAGTTAGATTTTTTCTTATAATCTAATTACTGCCCAGATAGTTAGTTCCCAGCTAGTAATTTTCCTCTTATAGTCAGTTCTGTATTTAAGCTTCCAATAACCTAATATTTTGACATAAGAACCTTGTGGGAAAATTTGTTCGGGAGGGCTATTGTCCTTGTAAAGATATAAACATAATCATTGCTGTGGCACAAAATTAAATTGACATAAATGTTGGTCTTATACCCAACAGCTCCCACTTAAAAGAGCCTATAATTTAACTACAAACTCAAAATTATGTGATGTTAATTTTTACTTTTCCTCACCTACTACTACAGGTGTATAGAATACGTATTTTATCTACCCTAAAAATTCAAAACAGAGGTTTCAACGGATTTATCCGTTTTGAACGTTTTTAAGACGTTTTGAGTGGTTTTTATCATGCTGTCTGTGTCACGCATTACTCCTGCAGTGTTTATGCTAAAACTTTGAAACTTGGTACAAAAATCAGACTTAAGGTCTAATAAATGCTAATTTATCAATCGCTAATTTATGTTAAAACTAATCTTAATAATTTTTTGAAAAATTAAAATTGCCACAATTATCCTACCAGAAGCAAAAGTATGTTGGCCATTCCAAAACATTGACTAAAGAAGTCGTAGGTGGGGAGCCAGCGTGTTAGGAATAAAACTGTTTAACCACCTACCAAAGAACATTAGAATTTTTAATTCAGATACTTTTAGCAAAGTAGTAAAGAACTTGCTTTTGAATGAAGTGTTTTATAATGTTAATGAGTACCTCAATTTTAAATTTTAAAATAAATAAAGGAAAAGGTCCGAGGTTCCCTGTACCCAATTTTTTAGTTGATTTTTATTTAAATATTTTTTAAGCATGTTCCACTATGTATTGTGTTTTAGAAAGAAATAACAAGATGGGCATCGCAAGATGTTTTATGCCTCATTGATAGTTATAGGAATCACATGAGCAAATTTAAAGATATAAATTACACCAATAAACAGGTTTGTCAAAATGATTAAATTATTTGGTTATTATGACAGTTCATTGAATCGTGTAACTCTATCTATTCTAACTTAAAATCAACTGTCACAGACCACTAAACATTCAACTTTAAAATTGAGGGTTGTATCAAACAATATTGCACTTAATCAATTGACATTAATTTTTTGTGGCTGGATTTTTTTTAATTGAATAAGCATTAATGTTGTCCTTTTATTACATTATATTTTAATTCATGTCATTATGTAATAGGTGTGGAAAATAATTGCTGAGGAGTGTGGTGGGAGGCCAGAGGACGGCCCCCAATACGATGTCAAATTTAGGAATTTAAAGAGGACATATAAAGACATCAAACAGAGAAACAACACATCTGGTAAATTAGTTACTTATAGTTAACATTACATTGTAATTATACTGCAAAACATAGCTATTAGTTATTCTACATAAAACATAAGGTCATTCATTACAAGTTGATTGTAGTTTGAAGGGAAGCGTAATTCAAAAATAAGTTGGTAACTTTGAATAATTGGTATGAAACAAATTATACTATATACTTCATTACTTTAAATACACTACCTTGAAAACTTAGTTCTTACACACTCTTGCGTTCAACTCCTGTCTTGAGAGTTACTTCATTAGCCATTTTTCCCAAGTAAATTTGCTAAAAAGTTACAACTTTTAGCAAAGTTGCTAAAAAAAGACTACAAAAAACATCTTCAATTTCTTACATGAAAGTATAACTTGAGTATATGTTTATTAAAGAATCAATGTAGAGTTGTAACAGGTTTAGAACCAAGTGGATTTTTAGCTGATTTCATTTATACTGTATATAATTACTTTTTTCTGACCCAAATTAATTATGATAATATGTGTTTAAGGTAATGGGAGTTCAACCTGGGAGTTCTTCCAGCCAATGGATGAACTCCTGGGACAAAGGCCTGATGTGACACCAGTGTCTTCGTATGAGAGTTCAGAAGTAGCTGGTGTCAATCGAGCTAAGAAGAATCCGCCTTCAGCTGGTAATTACTTCGATAGTCACATATTTGAATTCCAATACGTGAAAAATTTTCCAAAGTCGTTCTAATGACATACAACAATTAAAGTGAAAGTAGTTTCGACAAGTTTTATAATGATGTTGTATAGCTAAAGGGAAAAAGAATCTATGACCTACATAGAAACAAGTTTAATGAGTTTGAGAAAGTGTACACAACTTTGTCAAACTCAAAATAGTTACTTTGATATACATTTCTTTTTCACTTGATTTGGTACAAGTGGACTTTAATAGAATGGTATACAATAAAAGTCTCTCCTCAAAATTGATTGGCATTTCATACCGGCTTTCAGCCAATAAGTTCATCATCAGTGACAAACAGGAGAGAACGAATGTGTAGTTGAATCTTTAAGCTAGCTTGACTGTCACTAACCACTAAGTCACAGTTTCTTTTCAGCACTGCAGATGTACATATAGGTTGAAAGCCGGTTGTGTTGTGCTGATAAATTTTCTGGAGACTCCTCTTTTATATTTTTGATTCACTCCGTCTTAAATTTTTTAAGAATAATAGTTTGGGGCCAAATATTTTAGCCCTAAGGTAATGTGGCATTATAATGTATGCTGTTCTACACTTATTTGTTTCTTCTTTTTACTCAAAAATAATTGTTTTTTTCAGATGAGCAGCAGTATGTAAGTGATGATGAAGAGGGTACCTCTGCGTCATCACAAAAAAACAAGCCAAAAAGAACTCCCTCATGGATGAGGGAATACAAACGAATTACAGAAAAAAAAATGAAGGCCAAGGAGGAGTACTGGGCCTTCAAGAAGGAGGCCCACAAAGAAAAAATGGAAGCATTAAAAGAGTTAATTGAAATCAGAAAAAAAAATAACTGTTGAGTCTTTTTCTCTGTGGGCATCCTTTTTCAAGGCCCAGTACTCCAATATAGCTTTACATAGAGGAAAAATTTCTTTAATATTTTCATTTAATACAATTTTAATATATTTATATATATATAAAATAAAAATAATATATACAGGGTGTTTCATATAAAGTGTCCACCAAAGAAGGAGGTGATAGTACTCATAAAAGGGAACAAAAAAATGTTCTATAATACAAACCCCCATCTCCAACCGTTTTGCTACAAGGTCAAATTTAATATTTTAAAAAAATATTTGACCTCACATCATAAAATTGTTAATAGTGTTTAAACTGTTTAGGCTAAAAAAGCGAAATTGATCTCGTTAGAAAATTGAATAAATTTCCGAAAAGACAATTTACTGACTATGTAAAATATTTTAGAAATACTGCCCTAAAATTTGCATGAAAAAATTGAATTTTATGGAATTTTAATGGTAGGGCATTAAAGGAAGTAAGAGATGAGCACTTTTGCTCATCTCTTACTTCCTCTAATGCCCTACCATAAAATTCAATTTTTTCAAAAATATTTTTTCATGCAAATTTTTGGGCAGTATTTCCAAAATATTTGACATAGTTAGTAAATTGTCTTTTCGGAAATTTATTCAGTTTTCTAACGAGATCAATTTCGCTTTTTTAGCCTAAACAGTTTAAACACTATTAACAATTTTATGATGTGAGGTCAAATATTTTTTTAAAATATTAAATTTGACCGGGACCAATTTCGCTTTTCTAGCTTGAGTACTATCACCTCCTTCTTTAGTGGACACTTAATATGAAACACCCTGTATATATATATATATATATATATATATAATATATATATATATATATATATATATATATTATATATCATATATATATATCTATATATAATATATATAAATATATATATATATATATTATATATATATTGTATATATATATATATATATATATATATATATAATATATATATATATATGTGTGTGTGTGTGTGTGTGTAAAATTAAATATATTTTGAAAATGATTACACAGTGTTCACGTATTAAAACCAAGTTACTATTGTAGCTAGTCAAATGTAACTCATATTTATAAGTTTATATTAAGATTGTAAAGGTTGTTGTTAAGAGTAGGATTTGTTTTTTTCATAAGGTTAAGTCATAATTGTGGAAACAATTTGTAGTACTTAGTTATTTGCTATGTTACAATTCTCTGTGACATTATCTTTGGTTGTGAAATTAATGTTATGTGATATACTAATAGGTCTTATTTAGAATAAGTAAAACGTACTAGAATATTATTTATGTGTGGGAAATAATTGTAATAACTACTAATTACCTTTTTGACTGATTACGGTTTAGTTCCTTAAATTAAGATTATAAATTAATTCCTTCAACAAAAGATCAGCTAAAAATATTCTATGATGACCATAGAGATATATTACTAGAGGGGCCCTATTGGTTGAATTATGAAACATCGAAAAAGTAACCTGACCACATTTGATTATCATTATCAGCAAATAAACAGTAAATTATATAATAGAATGTTTAAAATACAAATCACAACACAAACAATCTGCGGGAAGCCGAAAACAATTAATTAATTATAACCTTAACTCCCCCTTAGAGGAGGTTTCAATGAGGTTACACAGAGCCCCACTAAAAATGTTTCAGTCCTCTCAGTGTATTAAGATAGGCTATGCCCCCTTCTAGTATATATCTTTATGATGATGAAGTATCAATTGTACTTAACCTTAAATTTTTAAAACCTCTTTCCTAATGTTTTTTTAAAAAGTAAACATCTTAGTAATTTTAGATGTTATTGTCTGTGAGAAAATAAATTTGTGCCTTTTTCTCTTTAAGTAAAAAAGTTATTTTATTAACCCCTATATCATTTACACATAAATACATCATCAAAACCCACAAATAACCTCATTTCTTTTCAACTTGCCTGAATCCTCATCATGGTCTACCAAACAATTGATTGGTAGAAACACATGACAAAACATTCCATATGGAACCATAATCTGCTCAAAGCACTGTTTCATAAAACTTGTGAGCATTAAAAGGTTAAGGAGATAAAAATTATACGTAACTTTGTATTTCAATGAAACAATATTTAATTGGAATATATGTACACTTATATTTTATTTATTAAGAAGTTTCTTTTGTGGAATTATAAAAAAATATATAAATAAAAACAGGTTAATTACACAAAAGTCCTTTATTGTTTAATATATAATAACTAAGCTTTCGACTAAAAATTAGTCATCATCAGAGTTTAAAAAATATAAAATAAAATACAATTTTACAAACTACTTCAATGCAATATGAAGTAGTTTGTAAAATTGTATTTTATTTTATATTTTTTAAACTCTGATGATGACTAATTTTTAGTCGAAAGCTTAGTTATTATATATTAAACAATAAAGGACTTTTGTGTAATTAACCTGTTTTTATTCTTATATTTTATAAAGAAACTAAAATCTAGCAAGCAGGGCATTTCTTTTGGCCTTCCCTTCTTCGTCATCTTGGCCTTCATTGTCGTCGTCATCATCATTATCATTATCACGTTGGTTAAACTCCTCTCTTTCTATGATGTCCTCCCAATCATCATTTTGCCTAATACAAATGTTGTGAAGGACACAAGAAGCAATGATGAGAGTCGGGATGAGGTCTGTGCGGCTCATATCTACATATTTTAATCTTCTGAACCTTCCTTTGAGTGCAGCAAATGCCCTCTCCACGACTGACCTAGTTTTTGAGAGGGCTGTATTATATTTTACTTGCTGAGCTGTCAACCTTCCATTATCCTTGAAAGCTGTCATCATGGTTGATGAAAGAGGATATGCTTTATCACCCAATACATGATAGGGTGCTACACGAGAAATAAGCTCTTTGCCAAATTTGGATCTCCGAAAGATTCTTGCGTCGTGCACCGAGCCTACTTCTCCCGCATAACAGTCAGTAAAAAGCATTCTGAAAAATAAAGCAAATATTGTTGTATTACAAAAAATTAGATATGGATTACGCTGGGGGGGGGGGGGCGAAGTGATTCTCCCGAAAGGGTAACCACGATAAAAAAGGTTAAACTTAATAATATACAGTATAATAAAGTTAATGTGGTATGGGTAATTTAAAATTTTAATCTTTGAAAGAATAAAAGATATTGATTAAGATAAAAAAGCAAAAAGTAAATTAACTTGTGTTATACTTACTTATCATCTGCTACAGCCTGCAACACTATGGAGTGCTTCCCTTTCCTGTTAATGTAGGCCTCAGGATGGTCCTTTGGAGCCTTAATGTCGATGTGGCTCCCATCTATGCAGCCAACAACATCCGGGAAGTTAGCTTTCTTACTAAATTGAGAGGCAAGATTTGAAAATTCTTCTCTCCTAGGCATTTTAATAACTCTAGGAGATAGAGCAGCAATCATTTTAATTCCTTTTTCAAATATTTCCCAGGCAGTAGATGTCGCCACTCCAAATGTCAACGCTACTGACCTAAAAATAAATACATTCAATACTTAGTGCAATTAAACATTAATCAATATGAAATGCTGAGTATGTTCTACATTTAACCAATAACTTTAACATGAAAAAGTATTTCCATCTTTGCACAATATAAACAATTTTCTATCAGAACAATTCCCAAAATTGTTAGACAAGTTTACCTTTATTTCAGTCAAACAGAAATAATTTCATTTAATAAAAGTAAGCCTCTATTTTATGAAAAAAAAATTCACTCACTAAAACTGAACCATTACATGGTTTAGATGTACAATAATAATATTTGTAGTTCGTACAGCAGAGTCTAGTAAAGGTGAGGTAAGAACCAAATGTTCTTACCACCTACTCCCTATGGTAGTAAAGACGCTTACACTGAAAATACGTAGAAACGGTCAGATACGCCACGGAATTTCTGACTGATAACAAATATAAATAGAACCTCGGGTGGTAGCTAACCTTGAGATTTCCAGGTTAGCACCAGCCAATCAAGCAACTGAATTTTTGAAATTGTTGATACTATTCAATGTACCAAACAGACCTTTAAATAACACAAATTCTAGTACCTGAAACTATCAGGGGTTGCTAGAACCCACAAAACAATTTCTAGCTGTTTCCTGGGGCTGATTTTAGTTCCCCTCTCCCTACTGCTGCCTTTTGTCAAGTCCAACTAAAACAAACAATAAAAGACAGATCATCAACTACATACTTATTCTCTTCCATAACAACAAGAGGACCAGGACATGCTATGTTCTGTAAACAATAACTTATTCATCAATACAGATCTGTCCATAACATAAATTATACATTTTCTGCAATGAAGCTGCTTCATTTACTTCCGCTGCAAGAATCTTTCTTACCTCTTCTTAGAACAGAGGTTATAGGTTAGATTCATATATCATTGAAGAATGTTGTTAAAGAAATGCATTAAGATTTAACAAAAGTTATAAAAGTGATTAATAAAACATAAATGCCATCAAACAATATGAAATAATAGCATAATTACCATTTGCAACAGATGGTTAAAAGTCCTAGGAAACATCCTGAAATGACTTTTAAATTCTTCGTCATTCATACGTGGAACTATTTCTTCGGAAAAATTTTCAACGCGTGACAATTTTTTCTGTTGGTTCAATAAATTGATTGGTAACTCATCATCACTGCTAGATGAGGAAGAGGATGAAGACGCCACCAACTCCTCAATGATAAATTCCTCCATTGAGCCAGAAAAAATTATTATAATAATAATAATAACAGAACTTTTGAAAAAATTACAACAACAATGAACCATAAACAATAAACAAATAACATAACCTGACAACTGAACACACAAGTCTGAATAAACGCGTTCGTGAGACCAAGTGTGGTCAGTAAGAAGGTGGGGGAATTTTTGTCCCCACCATCCCCCTCCACCACTGATCACACTGAACCGAGCGCTCTGAACGCTCGTGCGTCGCGAATGCACCCCTAGTTACCATGATTGTGCTCAGAGGCGTGGCCAGGGGGAGGAGCCAAAAGAAGCAGGAAGCCAGGATAGTAGTGGTGGGACTGATCCTACTAATCGTGATTTCGGTAGGTTCAGTTCGATCACTTCTCCCCACTCCTATTCAATTGACACCTTCTTAGCGGGAAATACAAAATTTTATCTCACCTTCATATTCACATGTACTGTGCTGTGCTGTTTTGTGCTGATTCTCTTTAATTTATACGTTTTACTTTAATTAAATGATTTAATTTTTGAAAAAATGACAACAACAGTAACATAACCTAATAACTGTACACACAAGTCTGAATAAAACGCGTTCGCGAGACCAAGTGTGGTCAGTACGATGGTGGGGGAATTTTTGTCCCCACCATACCCCTTCACCACTGAACACACTGACCCGAGCGCTCGAGTGTCGCAAATGCACCCGTAATATATTGTCATGTTTAAAATCAGTTGACAGCGTGGAAAATTGTGTTGAGCTTAGAATAATACTATATATAGAAGGAGCACAGGACCGTAAACACAATCTAATTCCACTGATAACACGAAAACCGGTTCACTGTTGGCATAAATTGGGAGACCACCCTAACAACAAAACATTATTACCTATTTGTGTCACAAAATATCCATTAATGAAGAAAGATCATGAAGAACTAATATGATAACTTAAAACACCTGCTGAGTATTTAATAAAACTGGTTGTAGATGGCAAAAGGGTGGCGGAATACAAGAATCTATATTTAGTTGACAAATACTACTTTTAACCTTACAATGATAGGTGAAATATGTTAATTAAATAAATCATTTAAAACTTTTTATAGAACTAAAGCCCTCTTGATCAAGCCTGAGAAATATTTGTTTCAAACTCGTTTACTTTTATTTTACACTAATCGCCATTCAAAGAGATAGTTGTAAGGTTGGCAATACCAATGGCGGGAAAACGAAAGGGTGATCAAATTTTTTTTATTATAGGATTAGCATGGGAGCCGTTGAAAATTCTTCTTTTATTCCTTTATTGTTCGTTAATTTGTGATAAATGAGGTAAAAATTAATAGAACGACCATCGGTGCTTAAAAAAATGACCAATATTTCATAGATTTTAATTATTGTTTGTATGATTAATTAAATAAATAAATAAATAAATACTTCGATTATTCCAGGATTTTAAATATAGAATCAGGCTCTTATCACTACAGACTTGGATTTGTCCGATTTAACCCAGAAATAATCAAACCTAAACGGATGATTTAAACAAACATTTTACAAAAACAGAATTTATTGAGTTATTTATTATTTTAGTGTGTAAATAAAATTGATTGATAAATTAAAACACCATTATTGGCTTGTTATCAGTTATTTTAAATACCTGTAACAACTAATTTAAACAATTTAATGCAATTAAAAGGTAATTTTGTGTGTTTGTGTGAACTAAAATATTTAAAAGTAACATTAATTAACAATAACTAAAATAAAACACTATATTTTCATTTGCACCATCTTATCACTCAATTTAAATACTCGTGACAACCCATTAAAACGCTATTTTTCAACGAATAGTGATTCTACTGAGTTCATACGCCCTAAAATTAATTAAATTAAGCACTTGATAAAAAATTAAGAAATAATCGTCACAATTAAGAAAACCAAAAAACTCCCATAAGGACTTCAACAACGATCACCCTTTCGTTATCAATTTCTTATCAGCGACGGTGGCGCTGCTACGGACTTTGAATTGCGAAAAGAATGACCACTAAGTGTTGCTCAATTTAAAACTAGGAAACTTTTTCTTTGTAAAATGGTTGGCAACCTTGTGTTGTTCATTCCAATATGGAACTGACTGTCGAACACTACTGGATATGCCGCAGCCGCAGTTATTGCAATGTTCTTTTTATTTATTTATTTATTATTTATTTATTTATTTACAAATTAGTGCTAACAAATTTAAAATTTCAAAATAAGCAACAGTCAACTTAGTTACAAAAAAAGTAATTAAGATAAAGTTAATTTGGCTGACATGAGTCCTAAATTGCTGAGAGAGACCATAAAAGGTCGATGTCAGAAAAGTACTGGTTAAAAATGGTCATCGCTTGGAACATAGTGCTGCTCTGCCATATAGAGTTCTATGAAAGGGTAAGGTGAAAAGATGCTGGCTCCTCAATTTCTCTGCTCGGACTCGAAAATCGCACCTGCCCAACAGATCCGGAACATCATAATCCCCATTTATAATTTTAAATAGAAAAATCACTAAAGCCTTGATGCCTTCTTTCTTGAAGCGACTTCATACTTAAGTTTCTAGCCTCTTGTTATAGTCTAGTGGAGCTGATCCATTATTTGAAAAGCCCATTATATTATTTGGTAAAGCGCCTCTGCAGCCGTTCCAAATGGTTAGAATGAGTTGATGCTGTGGGGTTCCATACTACACTGCAGTATTCGATGGTAGGTCTAACCAGAGCATTGAAAAGGACTATTTTACTACTGGCACTGAAATCTTTAGAAACCCTTAACAAGAAACCAAGATTTTTAAAGCCCTTGGAGTAGATGTCTGCTACGTGGGGGATAAAAGACAACTTGCCTGTCGAATAAAAACTCCAAGTTCCCTCACAGTATCAACTGCTCAATCTTTTGGCCTTCAATGAAGTAGGGAGCAGACGTCCTGAAACTTTCTTTTTGAAAAGCAAATTACTTGGCATTTTTAGGATTTATTTTTAAATAATTTTCATGGCACCACTGAGTGAAAGTGTCAAGATCCTGTTGTAGCGTAGTTTCGTCGCTTGAGTTCCTTATGACCCGAGCTATGCGATGATCGTCCGCAAAAAACCAGGAAGAGCTCAAAATGCCACAACTGGCTCCAATGATAAAGATAAGGAACAACAAGGACCGAAATGAGATCCTTGTGGCACTCCTGAGGTGACGAGGAATTCATGGAAAGAAAACATCAATACGCACTCTTTGGCGCCTTTCATCAAGTAGGAATTATCCAGTTTAAAAGTAGTCCGTGGATCCCTATCTCTAGAAGCTCTGAGCAAGAAGAAGGATGTCAAGACGGTCAAAAGCTTTAGCAACATCATTTATTGAGTGTTTGATTTATTGAGTGTTGTCTTCATGAAGAGTGTTTGTGAAAGAGTGTCGTGATGTGGCCATATGATGAGTTTCCCTTTTCTTCACTTATACCGTGGGTATATAGGAAAAATATTGTGTTTGCCAAAAGTTCCTGAGTGGTTTTCACAAAGTTTTCTGTCTGTATCATTGTAGGTCCAAAGTGTATTTATGCTAGAGAGTTGAAACTTTGTACAAAAATCAGTATTTAGGTGTAGTTGTAGGTGTAGGTGTAGTAACCCGCAATAATGACTTTCTTTCTGGCAATTTTTCTTGCGGGAAAAATGTTACCAAAAAAGAGAGAGAAATGCATTTACGCCCGAAGACAGCGGTCTGTCAACAGTGTTGGACTCAGGGCCTGCCTCATACCAAATAAAGCTCATTCCGCGAAACCCCGTAAACCTAGCCTGGAACTGTTATTCACATTACTCCAGGCTACGCCATAATGACAGCAAAAATTTTGACAAATCATAATACATGGAAAAATGTTTGGCACGCATTTAACCATGTATAAGACTAACATATTTGCCATGTATCAGCATTTCGACAGCTTCTAAAATGGAATACTGAGTGAGCATATTGTTTTATGAAAGCTCAGTTTCCTTAAAGAGGAGGCTTTGTTTGAAGAATTCACTTGCATAATTTATCCTATGAATTGTGTTTTAAATTTGGTGTTTTGCAGGAGGGATACAAGGTGGTGATGGGAGGGGTAAAGAGCTCGATGGCCCTGCCCTCTGGCAGAAATTACCAGTTCTACCAGACGTACACAAACTTCCGAGACAAGATGGCTGAGAAGCAGGACCAGATACAGAGCATGTTAGTCACTCTATCACGTTTGTCTTTTCTCCCGACTCTGAACCTTTGCTTCATTTTTTGCTCAATAATATAGTTCTTGCTTAATTTATCTGTTTATGCTTTACAGTGTCCTCAGTATTTATATCATTTAATACTACTGTGTTTTGCAAAACATGAATAGTTGACACAATATAATTGTGCGAGAGACACCTAGGAAATGTAACAAACTTCATAAGCTTCCTTAAACTTCTGAGTTTATTAGTCATGGTTCAATCCCAGCACGGGCCTCTAGATTTTATGAGAGGGATAAAATTTAGCGTACCACGTCCTTCAGAAGGGACGTAAAGCCAGTGGTCTCAAGTCTGTGAGTTGTCAGGTACTCGTTAAAGATCCCTTATCCTAAATGAAACTGGGTGTAGGCAAAATTTAGGACCCTCATTGTAGATTCATTTTAATACTATAGTTTGTCTGCCTTGTAGTTTAAAGTGTATGGAGGTTTGGCACGTGTTGTTCCTAGTTTTCACTATAATATTAGAGTCAGTGAAAATATGTATGATTGCTTGAAAAAGCATGAGAAGAACCATAGAAATCCACGACTCTGGCTTAGATGAAATATACCTACACTTGAAATTTAAAAGGAGTAGAACACTATCTTAGGGAGCTGGCAAAAAGGGCCCAACAACGTGGCCTACTTGCCTGGTAGGTTACTACCCCCCCCCCCCCCCCCCCCCCACAATATTACTACTAGGGTCTAGTTGTACTGTCAGACCTTGCTTATAATCCCAGAGGCAGATTTGTGAATGAAAGCGATTGTTTGTTTGTACGGCAGGATGGAGCAAGTGCTGAGTAGTGAAGGAGTTAAAGGTCAAGTGAGAGACGTCACGATAGAGGATGCTATGGACTCTGTGGTCTCTGTCAATGACAAGCTGCTAGACAGAGCCAGCAGGTTCATGGATCTCATGGAGGGTAAGTATCTGATGTGTACAGTGCTGTGTCCTTAGAATAATACTATATATAGAAGGAGCACAGGACCGTAAACACAATGTAATTCTACTGATAACACGAAAGCCGGTTGTCTGGTGCAACTAAGTAATGCTGCCAACCTGACAACAAAACATTATTTTAAATACGTGTCATAAATATCTATTAATGAAGAAAGATCGTAAAGAACAAATATAATAACTTAAAACACCTGCTGAGTATTTAATAAAACTGGTCTTAGATGGCAAAAGGGTGGCGAATACAAGAATCTACATTTAGTTGACGAGGACTACTTTTTATATATAATTTTTAATAAATACGTTAAACTATAATTTTAAAATGCTTAAAATATGTAATGCACCGATATTATATTAGTATTTTATGAATAATCAATCATTAATTAATAATAGAACATAATAATTCAGCAACCGGAAGTATTGCCAACTTTTTTTTAGAAAATTGTATATTGTAAGGTGGTAGCATTACTAAGTCCACAGTGAACTGGCTTTCGTGTTATCAGTAGTGCTCCTTCTATTTATAGTATTATTCTAAGGCTGTGTGTCTGTCATAAACTAAGTCATAAAACTAGAGCTATACTCTTGGAATGTTGTGTTCTTGGACTGCAGAGCCATCCTGTGGTAGCTTTGTGTACTCGTTGTTTTTTTTGTATTATTATTTTTTTTTACATTTTGCCATGTATTTAGAAAATGTTGCCATCTCTTCAAGTAAGTCCACAGTCCTCTGTGAAACCTGTCAAAAGCTAAGTAGAGACCTCTGTGAAAGCAGTCAAGAGCTAAGCAAAGACCTCTGTGAAAGCAGTCAAGAGCTAAGCAAAGACCTCTGTGAAAGTAGTCAAGAGCTAAGCAAAGACCTCTGTGAAAGCAGTCAAGAGCTAATAATAATAAAATAAATATATATAACTTTATTTCCGAAAAAATAACATACATTACATTTACAATACGTGGTTTTAATATGAATAAAATGTTTAAATTAAACAATATTTTTAAAATTATAATTTCTTATGTTTATTTGTTCAACGCCTCCAATAAGCAGAATGTTTGAAGCTGGAGGAGCTTACTTTTATTTAATTTATTACAATATGTATATTTTTAGGTACTATTTTAGGATATGTATAAGTTATGATATTATTTTATTTGTCAAAACGGTAGCGCTAGAGGAGTTCATCAGTCTCAACTATGAAAAGATCCAATAAATAATCTTCTTTTTCCTTTCCTTCATCTCACTGGCACTGATGATGACCTTTTAGGGGTTGAAAGCCGGCTTTGTTTTTTTAATAAAGTAATTAAGTGGAGAGACTATTTTATTTATAATTATTTTATTTGATCTAAAACTTAAATATTATTAGTAAAAATAATAAATATATATAAAAAATCTATAAAATGTAAAAATACATTTTACTACTAATTAATAAAAATTAGTAGTAATAAAGCTAAGAAGAGATCTCACATCCTGCTATACAATCCTTGTTCTCACATGTAAACCCTTCTGGCCTGTGCTGGGATTGAACACAAGCTTCTATAGTTGGTGCATAAACCTTTATGTGCATGTTTGACTTTACACAATTCATATTGGTTCCAAAATAAATTTATTCAACCTATCGGATTCAATAATTACTTTGTTAAGGACCAAAACTGACCAATAATAATAATAATAATAAAAAGAACTTTATTTTAAAAACTAACTTACAGAGAGCATAAAATCGTCAAAAAAAAATCAAATTTTACAGTTTGAATTTAAGAATTCAGAGACAGAGTAAAGAGGGTTATCTAGAAGATAAGTTTTTATTCTACTGCAGTAGGAAAGATATGATAGTTAGCTAGTCTCTTCAGTCAATTTATTAAATAGTTTCACTCCTAAACAGCCAAAGCCTGTTTCTGACTTGGTCAACCTATGAGTAGGTGTCATCATGTTATGTTTGTTCCTGGTTGGATACTTATGTTGTAAAGTTGCATACTCACTCTCATTTTGTTTGTATAATAGAATTGCTTTGTATGCAAACTAAGAAAATATTGCAGTGGGTTGCGTGATTATTGTGCTGTGTGCTTGTAGGAATAAAGACTGGAATAGGGGAGCTGGTGAAGGAAGCCGATATCAGTGGATCGTGGAACAAGCCCACACAAAAGAAGCCCAATAACTTCACCCTCAACATCCAGAGGAACGTTCCACGTCCTCAGTTCACATTCAAAGACAAGGTTGTATTCCTTTCATAGCCTGGCTAGGAAACGTAGAGATTCTTTTCTTATCACTCATTCGAATGACAAGTATTGTATTTACTAAGAATAAAGCTGCAGAAAATTATTAAAAAAAACCCAGAAAATACACTTATTTATTTTTATTATAAAAGTGTAAAGACTGTGTGAGAGAGTTTTTTTCTCTCAAGTAGTCATCCTACTATAGGCCGTTTATTTACAGAATATCCCACAATTATATTACATGCATATCAAAATATAAACAGAAATAAAATCGAGATAATTTTATGAGGTAGTTGTCAAATAGGTATAAACACAAAGTTTGAGCTTTCGGCCATAAATTAGGCCTTCTTTAGAAGTAGTTTTATTCCAAACTGAATCAGATAGCACATAAAAATAAACATTAGTTATATTAATCTAACAATAGCTAGCTGTGTATACCATCGGAGAACGACACTTACTTCTAAACAAAGATACAACTCAACTTATACAAGAGAATTTAAACAACACTTCATTAATTTTATTGACGCTATTAATTTTGAAAATTTATAAATATTTCAGAAAAAGGCACCTACTTTAGAAGTAGGTGTCGTTTTCCGATGGCAACACAGCTAGCTATTGTTAGATTATATAACTAATGTTTCTTTTTATGTGTTATCTGATTCAGTTTGGAATAAAACTACAAAAGCTCAAACTTTGTGTTTTTATACCAATCTGACCACTACCTCATAAAATTATCTTGTTTAAATAGTTTGGTCAATAATTTTATATTAGTTTTGCTTAAATAAAATATTTGATATGTTCTTAGAGGTGTTTTCTTTTGTTTCTTTTCTACTGTAATTTAAGCTTTATTTTCAGCTAATCATTATATTAGAGATTATTTGTTTTAATTATAATTTAATTATATTTGTTTATCTGATAGGTCTAAAGAGTTCTTGGACGAGATCGGAACGGATCAAAATTTTCTAAGACTTCTCCAGAAAATATAATTTTAGACTCTTTAGGCATTATAAGTCACCACCATTTTATCTTAATTAATGTACTTCTTATCTATTTTACTATATATTTTTTTTTTAATTGAATTCATATTGTATTATTATTCTTATTTGACTAACCTATTTTCTAGCGTTATGTATATACTATGACTTAAATCTACCTTTATCAAAATATTTCTTTTATTATTAATTTTAATATTTATCTTCAGATTGATAAGTACGCTGTGTATGTAGCAACCCTTTGTATAAGACCAGCTTCACATATTTATTTTTGTAAATAAAGTGCTTATATAATATATATAATATATAATATATATTATATATATATATGCAATGCTTCTGTTGCTTTATTATTTAGTCTTATAATGTTTTGAACTTATTAACTTATGTAACACTATAGAGCTAACAAATCTGGGATTACTGAGGTGATCTATGATCAGGGCATAGTTGAGTTGCTGGATGTCTGTACATGTGGTTCTCATCTCTCCCCCTTGTGCCTTTATTTATTAGTAATGTTCAAATGTGTGTGTAGGTGGACAACAGCAACCGAGTGTGGGAGCCTCGTATTCGAGACAAACCCAACGCCCTCAAACCTCTGGCTATTCTTCTCGAAACGAACGATGACGGGGATGAGTGGTGAGTCCAACCATTTCTTCTTGTGATTCCCATCATTTCTTGTGTGCCCAAAGGCTGGTAATCTACTGCTTATGAAAATGTTGCAGTTGTGAGCAAAATAGCATCTAAACCTCCTCTTGTTTTCTATTATTAATTCTCATCATGAAAAAGTAAATTTCTTGGACTGATAATTAAAGAGAAGTGAAGAATAAACAAATTCTTATAATGTATAGTTAGATAAGTTAACAATAAAGAGCTCCATTATTCTGTACCTTAATTAACGGCACTTCTTTAGATAATTACTCCCTCTTTTTGGCGAGTACTATACTGATTTTTTTTATCTATGTGACCTTCTTTAGATTGTTACTCCCCTTTGACAGATCAGACTGGTTACTCCCTTTTTTGGTTACTCCCCTTAGTTTTTTGATTTTATTACTAATCTTTTTATATTTTACCTTATTATACGCTCTTACCCGGGGATGTAGAAAAGCATTGGGGCTTTTGTTGGGGTTAGAATAAGGAGAAAGACAAAGATATAGCATCTTAACTAAGGGGAGTAACCATTTAAGAAAGGACTCTGAGTAACCTTCTTCAGATGGTTACTCCCGAACAACGCTATGATGGGAGTAACCATTTAAAGAAGGTCTCTGAGTAACCTTCTTCAGATGGTCATCCCAAACAACGCTATGATGTGGAGTAACCATTTAAAGAAGGTCTCTGAGTAACCTTCTTCAGATGGTCACTCCCCACAACGCTATGAGGGGAGTAACCATTAAATAAGGTCTCTGAGTAACATTCTCAGATGGTTCTCCAAACAATGCTATGATGGAGAGTAACCATTTAAAATAAGGTCTCCTGAGTAACCTTCTTCAGATGGTCACTCCCCAACGCTATGAGGGAGTAACCATTTAAATAAGTCTTGCGAGTACATTTCTTCAGATGGTCACCTCCCCACACAACGCTATGAGGGGGTAACCATTTTAAATAAGGTCTCTGAGTAACCTTCTTCAGATGGTTACTCCCGAAACAACGCTATGATGGGAGTAACCATTTAAAGAAGGTCTCTGAGTAACCTTCTTCAGATGGTCACTCCCAAACAACGCTATGATGGGAGTAACCATTTAAAGAAGGTCTCTGAGTAACCTTCTTCAGATGGTCACTCCCCAACAACGCTATGAGGGGAGTAACCATTTAAATAAGGTCTCTGAGTAACATTCTTCAGATGGTTACTCCCAAACAATGCTATGATGGGGTAACCATTTAAATAAGGTCTGAGTAACCTTCTTCAGATGGTTACTCCAAACAATGCTATGATGGGAGTAACCATTAAAGAAGGTCTCTGAGTAACCTTCTTCAGATGGTCACTCCCCAACAACGCTATGAGGGGAGTAACCATTTAAATAAGGTCTCTGAGTAACATTCTTCAGATGGTTACTCCCAAACAATGCTATGATGGAGTAACCATTAAGAAGGTCTCTGAGTAACCTTCTTCAGATGGTTACTCCCAACAATGCTATGATGGAAGTAACCATTTAAATAAGGCTCTCTGAGTAACCTTCTTCAGATGGTTATACCCCAAACTGCTATTGATGGGAGTAACCATTTAAAGAAGGTCCTGAGTAACCTGTCTTTCAGATGACTCCCAACAATGCTATGATGGGAGTAACCATTTAAATAAGGTCTCTGAGTAACCTTCTTCAGATGGTTACTCCCAAACAATGCTATGATGGGAGTAACCATTTCTCTGAGTAACCTCTTCAGATGGTCAGCGATGAGGGAGTAACCATTAAAGAAGGTCTCTGAGTAACCTAGATGGTACTCCCACCTCGCTATGGCGGGAGTAACCTTTTTCAGATAGTTACTTCCGTACAACGCTATCTTATATTATACAACTTCATGCTCCATAGTTAAATTTGTACCAAGTTACGAATTTTTTCATATTTACAATTATTTAATGACATTTGTCATGTTTGTTTGACATTTTCACTTTAACAAATACATTAAATCTGCTAATATCTTTATTCTTTTTGTAAAATAATCACAGCTCATTTTTATTTGACTGTAGAGATCTCATTGTGTACGTTTTATCTCAAGTAAAATCAAATCTATATTGGTATTATAATTATACAAGTGTTTTTAAAGTAAAACATTTCAATGTCTTTACTTTCATGTTTCTGAAATCTATTATGCATTGTGCTTGTATCAAATTGCTTCTCTGTTGTCTTTTGCATATTGCTCTAAGTTTTAGGTTTTATATTTTTACTTCAACTCTTTATAATTACTTACACATTATTTATTTATAATTATTTATTGCTTTATTATCAATTTAAGTATTTTTCATAATTATTATTTAAATTTTCAGTTTACTATTGTACTCGTATATTTATCTCTTTATTTATGATTTTATCACATATTAATTTATTCTTTCTTTTTTTCCAATTTTCTTGTACTTTTATTGAAATGGGTCCATTTCTCTCATTGGTCCAAGTATATTTTCACATCCTGCCCTATTAAAGGTTGAATATCTCCAGTTTATTTATAAATAAATAAATAAATAAATAAATAAATATCTTTATTTTAAAACCAGGTACTAAAGAGTACAATTTGGCATAATAGCGTCAAAAAAAAAAATCTTAAAAACTAAAAAGTTAAAAATGCAGTAAATAATCAAGACACAACTAAACATGAAACATACATAAATCACAATCCCTTAAAACTAGACAAATATTTTAAGAAGTTTAAAAAAGAGTTTATATTCAATACTTTGTCTATAATGTTGCCCCATGGTACTTATATAGAAAAAAGTACCGCTGTTTGATGGTCCCTTTTCTATAAAAGTGTCCCTTTTCTTTTTTCTTTATTTTAAATAAACACTTTTTCCCTTAAACCTTTCTTTTTCTTACTTTTTTATTAGGGAGTAACTATCTACATTAAATCCTTGTAGATGTGATTTTAAATCCAGATGTGATGAGGTACTTGTTACTCAATGTTTTCTTATAATCTAGTAGGATAATAAACTTTAGTTTCTGTTAAAGTCTAAATTGTTTTTGTTTAGTTTCAGTCACCCATACGAGTTTGAGCTGGAGATGTTCAATGTACCTGAGAAGCAGCTTGTCAAGGTGAAACCTGACAAACCTCTGCTTCTGGAGCAGACTCCTTATCAGTTCATTGATAAGGAGGAGGATCTAGACCACCTCCTACTTCACCTCCAGAAACAGGACCAGTTCGCTGTAGATCTAGAGGTATCCCTCTTTAATTGAATCAACTTAGTATTTGCTCTGTATCTTTATTTTATTGTTTTCTACAGTAAAAGAGTGAAGTCTTGCGTGCAATGGAGAATATGTAAGATTTTAATAAAATAGGAAATAAACTATCTGCTTAAAGTTGTATAGGAAAACAAAAAACTAAAAATTAATTAGCCATATATTTCATCAAACATTGTCGACATCTTCAGGCTGTAAACACAGACAAGACTTACATAACTTGATTAAATATTGACTTGATGTAAATGTTGACTTGAAATGTTGAGTAAATGTTGACAAAATCACAAAAATTCTAAAAATTAAATTACTGTTAATAATTAATTAAACAGTCAAAAAGGAATTAAAACAAATAAATCATAGATAAAAAATTAATAGAGAACAATTAATGATAGCAAATTAAAAATGTCGGATAATGTTTAAAACTATATAAATAAATAAACAATGAAATAATAAAATATATTAAAATAAATAAAATATATTAAAATAAATAAAATATATTAAAATAAATAAATCATAAATATTACTTTAAAAGAAAAAAATGTTTAATAAAAACTAATAATAAGCCTGAAGATGTCAACAATGTTTGATGAAATATATATCTAATAATTTTTAGTTTTTGTTTTCCTATAGAACTTAAGCTGATAGTTATATCCTATTTATTAAAATGTGGAGTTCTATACAATTAAAGTGCTACTAAAGAGAATATGTAAGACTCACTCTGTCATCAGATGGCCTAGTTTAAGCAGCTGAGTATCGAACATATCTAAAAGAAGTTAATGTCTTGTGTGCTGTGTGTATGGATGGCCCTCCTCTATCTCATTGTCTGTTTATAGCGAGCCATGTCATGTGTATATATATATATTATATATATATATATATATATATATATATATATATATATATTATATATATATATATGTATGTATATTGTATGTATGTCTGTATGTATAAAGTCATAATACTTATTAATAAAACAGTGTTTTAATAAAACCATTAAACACAACCATTAAATCATATGATACTACTGTGTTTTGCAAAACATGAATAGTTGACACAATATAATTGTGCGAGAGACACCTAAGAAATGTAACAAGCAAAATGCAATGTTACATCTGGGAACTGTTCCATCATTCGACATTCGTTATCATTGATGGCTCGACATAATGTGTCCCATAATGGTCCCACTGTTTGTTCTACGTCTAACTCATCAGGGCGTTGACGAAGCCTGAACTCACTCTGACCTTCAATTAATTCCGAAGAATATAAGTGAAGTATTTACCTGAGACGAGCGGTGCTCTCTTACGCCATCATGCAAGGCAAGCAATTGCTTGCAAAAAGCAATGGTTGCATTGCTTTTTGCTGGTTACATTTCCTAGGCGTCTGTCGCACAATTATATTGTGACAACCATTAAACATTTGCATATTGGAAGCTTCTTATGCAGCCTTAAACCAGGCACCGACTGGTTTGATGTACTCAAAGCTGAGGTGGAAAGTACACAGGAGAATCTAGCTACAAAAATTTTATTCACCATCTACCTGCCAGACCCAGCGTCCAGTCAGAGGCTGCCATCAGAATGATAAATACAATATAATTATGCATACTCCCGCTTGAGACTCCCACTCGAGACTCTCACTTGAGACTCCCACTCAAGACTCCCACTCAAGACTCCTACTCTAGACTCTCACTCGAGGCTTACTTACAATATTGTATTATGAGGTATTTCACCCTCAGCTGTAAATATCTTCCTTACTCAAAAGAAAGCTTTAAGAATTGATCATACACTGTGTCATCATATTTAAGTGTGTGTTCATACACTGAACTTTATAGAGCTTATTGTGAGCCTTTGTTTATTAAATCAAGTATACTTACATTATCCTCTGTTTACATACTTAATGTACTCATGCTGACAAAAGCCATGCATGACCCGCTAAATGGCAATAATCCTAACTACAACACTAGGAGGGCAAAATACATACCTGGGCTCTCACTGTATGGCAGAAATCCATATTTTATGAGTATTAAACGCATAAACAAGTTTGACACGAGCATAATTAATCTGCCAGATGTGCAATTTAAAGAATAAATAATTAGTTTACTAAAAAAG
Source organism: Microvelia longipes (assembly GCA_018340805.1). NCBI lineage: Eukaryota > Metazoa > Arthropoda > Insecta > Hemiptera > Veliidae > Microvelia > Microvelia longipes. The sequence goes on from JACMZG010000019.1 coordinate 4,222,347, forward strand.
AAAGCTTATTATTGCATTAAGGAATTCTTGATACATTTAATTTTACCAATGATAATTTAATTTACCAACGATACCATTTAATTTACCTACAGTTATTATTTTTTACTGTTGTAAAGCTAGCTTATTATTATTAACCATGGTCCAGGTTTTAAAGACATAGTGTAGATGATACAATAAAAGCTTTTTTTTGAGGTAGTACGTATTGAGCACTTTATTGGACGTTTTTAGGATGAGAAAGCCAATCATTATTTTATAGGAGTTATTTAGTACTTTTCACCTCCGAGGACAATAATGAATGTAAAAAAAACTCCTAGGACGTAAAAGTAATTCATATATTGCCGCCATTACTGTAATGTAGCGTGTTCAAAAAACAATCTGTGTAAAACCTTCATGAGGTTTCTTTAAAAACGTATATTTTGTTTCTGTTTTTGTTCGTAGACTAATTTTTTTTTCGTTTTTAAAAGGTGTTTTAATTGTCAATTTTGTGTGTTTATTTGTAAAGCTTTACATTTTTGAGTAAAAGTGTGAGCTATGGATGAATTCAATGACGACGATAATATGGAGTTATGTTTGTTTTTTTTTTCAATTAAGTATATAGCGCAGTTTAATGAGTGCTATTTTTTGTTTTTTTTTTAATGAGTGCTTTATTTAATGAGTGCTACCTAAAAAAAATAGTGTATGCCATCTGCTGAGAATGTCTTTATGTCTTGGCAATTTTTCCCGAACTCACTTCGCTAGTCGGTAAATCTAATTGCCGTGACATAAAGACACACTTCTCAGCCTTATGGCATAAATAACTATTATTTAGTATTTTGTGTAATGTGGGACGGAGGGATTGTAACGTGTGTTTGGTCTGATGCAGCACCACAGCTACAGGAGTTTCCTGGGTTTCACATGTCTGGTGCAGATCTCTACCAAGGACCGGGACGTGCTGCTCGATGCCTTGGCTCTGAGACACTGCCTCCACAACCTCAACAAGGTCACCACCGACCCCAACATACTCAAGGTAAAGCAGATCATTTCAGTAGTGTCCCTTTTGAGATTTAAAATAAAACTTCACACTCCTACTATATTTCTACAAAGTTATTAATACTTAATATAAGTTTCATATGTGCATTTAACAACTTGTTGTTTAGTTTAGTTAAAAGTTAGTCTAGCGCTCTGAACTAGCCCACCCTTATGTGATAAGCGGGGAATGCGCTAGAAAAAAGGCCTAGTGTTTCAGTCCTTACCAACTACCGCTATGAACGGCCGTATCATTTTATATTTTTACTATTGTATCATTTATTTTATTTCATTATACCGTTTATTAAACTTACTTTGTGTTCGTTTTTATGATTATCAATACAGTCCTCACCTACCGTGCTATGTACCAACATTTGGACCTTTGCCGGATGATACACCGTTATTTACCGTTAATATATCCGTCATTTACCGCCATTTACACCGTTATTTTACTTAATTATACCGTCATTTACCGCCAATTACGTATTTACCGTATCTATAATTACCGATATTTACCGTCATTTTGTAATACCGTTTGTTATACCTACAAATCAGGTATTAAGTTTATTAAAAAATTACGTATTTACCGTAATATACAAAATTACTTCTCAAGTTTAACAAGAAGTTTGATGTTTACATTACCGTTAAATAACAAACTGCTGAAGAACTTTACCTTGTTTGTGAACTTAGTTTATTCATAAAGTTACCGACAATACCTGAAATAATTACCTTAATTAAAAACCTGAGAAAGAAGAATTTAGCTACTTGCTGATTTGTATGCTGAAGGATAAGTTTAAAACCAATTATTTTATTATATTTTATAATAATAATTTACCTCCATGTACCAAGAATTTTGAGCTTGTTAATAAGTTGGTACTTTATATTATTTGGTACCTAATATAATTTGGCTGGGTTTTTCGATGTTAGGAGAAGGTAAAGTAGGTGCTGTAGAGTCTATTGGGACCTATCCTACCTCTTTCCCCTGACTCTCCCCCTCTTCCCCCTGCACGTGGCATAATACAACGAGTTCTTTCATGCTCGCTAGCTTGTCGGCCCGTTTGTTCTTGCTTACTGATATCGCACTTTCTAAGAATCAGTTTATTCATTCTATTTCTTTCATTTTAACTTATCTAATAAAATATTATTTTCTGTCCTTATAGATTATCTTTCTTTACTAAAACTTTTAACCGTTTAAAGTTTTAATTTTGTTCTATTTAAAATTGTTAACTTTTATGTTTTTGATAAAGGCATTATAATTATAAAATGCCGAAAAACTCAAAGCCTTCCCCTAAAACCCTAAACCACCAATGGAACCTAATCAAAATCCAGAAACCGTATTATTACTTAAAAAGAAAAACCTGGAAAAAACCAATAATAAAATGGTAACATTTATTGAAAATTATGATGTGTCGTTGAAATCTCAGTTACCTTCACGACTACAAAACTATCAACCTCTCTTGACAGAATATAAAATATTTTAGAAGAGCTAGAACTTTTAAATACAAATTTTACCTTTGATGAAGACTTCGATGAGGTCGAATCGACTTATTTTAAAAATATTGGAAAGTTAAACGATCTATTAAAAGACAATACGAGTGATGTTAAACCAGATACTCACCGTGATAATGCATTTAATATTAAATTACCTCCAATATCGTTACCTCGTTTTAACGGCGATCCGAAATATTGGGTTACTTTTCGAGACAATTTTCAATCGCTTATTCATGATAAAACGAATATACCGTACGCTCAAAAGCTACACTATTTAAAATCCTGTTTAAGTCAGGGAGCGCTTGATTTAATTAACAATTTAAAAATTACTGATGATAATTATTTGATTGCTTGGGAGTTGCTTAAAACCCGTTATTCTAATTTACGAATTATATCTCAAAGCCACGTTAAAGCGTTGCTCGAGTTACCGAAAATTAAAAATAATTCATTCAAAGAACTTAACGAACTGTTACCGAATTTTTTAAGAATGTTGAAGCATTAGAAGCTTTAGATAAAGAAGTCGACTCATCTGATTTTTTACTTGTACCAATATTATGTTCTAAATTAGATATTACAACTCTTAAAAAATGGGAAGAATCGCTTTCTCCGGAGGATAATTCCCCAAAATTACTAACGTTAAAATCGTTTATTCTTAAACAACTTGCAATTTTACAAATTTCTAAAGATAGTTCTTCTTCACAAACAACGATAAAAGCAGTAATTCAAAATTTGATAAAAATAATTTTAACCAAAATAAAACTTCTAATTACCAAAATAAAAATTATAAAAACCAACCTTATAACCAACCGTCTACCATAGTGTATAGTTCCTCACCGAAAGGAACCAGTCATACTTATTTTGACAAAAATAATAAATCTTTTAAAGACAATTCACCTAAATGTCTAGTATGCAAAGATTTTCACCGACTGTATATTTGCCCTAGCTTTAATCAAATGACACCTCGAGAACGATTAGCTAAAACAGAGAGTTTAAACATTTGTAAAGTGTGTTTAAATAATAACCATGACACAGCTAATTGTAGAACGACCACTAATTGTAAAGTTTGCAACAAACGACATTCTACTCTTCTCCACATCGATGGATATAGTAGTGGAAGTAAGGCTGTTACTGGAGCAGTAAATATGAGTGGATGTAGTCAAACTTCTGAACCTAATTCAGCTATGACTAGCAAAACGCTTCTAGCCACTGCAGTTGTAGAGGTTCAAAATAAGTTTGGAGAATCAGTACTCGTTAGAGCTATGATTGATACTGGAGCTGAAAATTCATTCGCTTCAGAGCATTTAACTCAAATATTAAATTTAGAAAAACTTAAGATAAAACCATTATCAATTGTTGGAATAACCCAAAATACTGCTGTTATATCTAATTATGTATCTGTTGTCATAAAATCAACTTGTACTGACTACAAAGTACATTTAATCTACTTGTTCTAGAAAAATCATAGACAAACTACCCAATGTAAAATTGATACATCTAATTGGAACTTACCTGATAATATTGCTTTAGCAGACCCAATGTTTTATTGCCCTAGTAGAGTTGACCTTTTGTTGGGAGCTGAAGTAGCTTTTGAAATAATTAAAGATGGCGTTTGTAAATTAAGCCCATCCTTACCTACCATAAGAAATTCCTCTCTTGGTTGGCTTGTTGCTGGAAAGTATGTACCTCATTTAGCTGGTGACTTACCTGATTTAACCATGAGTTGTATAAATATTGATTGCCATGAAAATAATTTAGAAAATCTTATCACTAAATTTTGGGAAATAGAAGACCTTTCTAAATCTAAAACACTGTCTAAAGAACAAAGACAGGTTGAAGAATATTATTCAGATACCACTACCAGAGATTCTTCTGGTAGGTACATTGTTAAATTACCCTTTAAAGGAAATCCTTCTGATCTTGGCGAATCTTACAATTTTGCTTTGAAAGATTGAACAGTTTACAACGTAATTTAAAATTAATCCAGATATTCACGACCAGTATAATAGCTTTATAGAAGAGTATGTAGCCCTCGGTCACATGGAAGAACTCTCTACAGAAGAAATAGATAAAGTTATGGCTGAACCTCATTACTTTATTCCTCATAGGGAAGTGATAAGAGAAGGAAGCCTAACTACCAAAATTCGAGTGGTGTTTAACGCATCTATGCCTACGTCATCAGGAGTTTCCTTGAATGACATTTTAAGTTGGGCCACCGTTACAGAAGGACAGTTATTTAATATTTTTATAAGTATACATTGCGGACCTTGTTATTGCACAATATTAGAAATACTTGTTCAACCACCAGACAAGTATTAGTTTTAAACCTCATACCAACTTCCAACTAATTCTTTGGAAAAAACCAGATGGAAAATTAGTTGTATACCGTCTATTAACTCTTACTTATGGCACATCTCGGCTCCTTACTTGAGTCAGAGAAGTTTTGAACCAATTAGCTTTTGATGAAAAAGATAACTTACCGTTAGCTAGTGCCGATGTGCTATTTAGTCAAAAGCATCCATATTTATTGGATTCTAAACATTACTTAACTAAACTTATTGTGGACTATTATCACAATAAATATTATCATATTGGCCCTCAACAGCTATTATTTACAGTAAGATTAAAGTTTTGGCCAATACATGGTAAAAATTTGTGTAGGCAAGTTGTACACAGTTGCATAACTTGTTATAAAAGTCAAACCTAAACCTCATTCCTACCTTATGGGAGACCTTCCTAAATCTAGAGTAAATATATCTCCTCCATTTCAGCATTGTAGCATTGATTTTGCTGGACCTATTAATTATAAAATATCTCTAGCTAGAAATCCTAAACTTTATAAAGGTTATATTTGCATATTTATTTGCTTTTCTACAAAAGCAATGCACATTGAGCTGGTTACCGATTTAACGGCGCAAGCTTTTATAGCATCTTTTAGACGTTTCTCAGCAAGACGAGGATTGCCATCGAACGTGTATTGTGATAATGCAAGCAATTTCGTTCGTGCTGATAAGGAAATTAAAAGATATATAAATGATTCCCTAAACCCTAACCTAAACAATACTTTTTCAGATGATAATGTCACTTTTCACTTCGCACCTGCTCGCTCGCCTACTTTTCAAGGGTACGTCGAAAGTGGTGTCAAATCTGTAAAATACCATCTTAAAAGAATTATGGGGTATAGTGTTCTAACTTACGACGAATTACATACCTTGCTAGCTCAAATAGAGGCCTGCTTGAATTCCCGTCCTCTATCTCCTACCTCAACTGATCCCAATGACCTTACAGTACTTACTCCAGGGCATTTTCTAGTGGGTCAACCCTTGACTTTGCCACCTGATCCTTCTTTGGACGACCGACAGCTAAAGCTACTTACGATGGCAACGAGTGCAGTGGATGTTTCGTCAATTTTGGGTACGCTGGCGAAAAGAAGTTTTAAGCCTATACCAACAAAGAGCGAAATGGAGACAACCTTCATCTCTCAACTTCTTCCTGGAACTCTCGTCCTACTTATGGATGATAACTTACCTCCATTACGCTGGTCTTTAGGAAGAATTCTCGAGCTCCATCCTGGAGCTGATGGAGTTTCACGTGTTGCTACCGTGAAAACAGGAAAAAGAAGCACTACCAGAAGAGCAGTCAACCGGTTATGCCCTTTACCTCTTCCATCTGAGCTGACTACCTTCACAGAGTCTGAAGATACTTAAGGGGAATTTATTTAGATTATTGTTTATAATTGTTTTAACTTACTTTTCATTGTTTTTTATTTTGTTTTCATTTGGTTTACTTTAATTTTGATATCTTAATTGAAAGAGAATTTACCTATTTGCTTATCTTTAATTTAGAGTTATTAACTTAAGTTGCTTATTTTAATTGGTTAATTTTTAAAGCTAATTATTTTTGACTATTTGTCACATTAGTTTAATTTTCTGTTGACTCATTGGTCAACGGGGGGCGGAATGTTGTTAGTTTTAGTTAAAAGTTAGTCTAGCGCTCTGACTAGCCCACCCTTATGTGATAAGCGGGAATGCGCTAGAAAAAGGCCTAGTGTTTCAGTCCCTTACCAACCTACCGCTATGAACGGCCGTATCATTTTTATATTTTAATATTTGTATCATTTTATTTTATTTTCATTATACCGTTTATTAAACTTACTTTGTGTTCGTTTTTATGATTATCAATACAGTCCTCACCTACCGTGCTATGTACCAAAACACAACTTCTCATTGGCAACAGTAATTTTGGATTAGGATTCCACTTTTATATATATATTTTTTTTTTCTTTTCCTCTGGTAGTGATCCTACTAGAGGTCGTTTATTTGCAGCATGTCCCACAATTATATTACATGCTTATCAAAATATAATCATATATAATATTTGATTTATTCTTAAAGGTGTTTTCTTTGTTTTTGTTTTTTTTTTCTATTGTAATTTAGGCTTTATCTTCTCTAAAATAAGTGTTCTTCAAAATTAGTTCATATTTATGGTCATTATTTCTAAGGTATTTTTTTTTTGAAATATTTATAAATTTTCAAATTAATAGCGTCAATAAAATTAATGAAGTGTTGTTTAAATTCTTTTTGTACAAGTTGAGTTGCAGGTACTGGCCAGTTGTTTCCTGTTGACATTATATTGTATTAATGGAAGTCTTTCTCTATCTAATATGTTACAGTCATATATTAAATGCATGGGAGACTGGTCTGTTCTGCCATCACACTTACAACAACTAGAATCATTTAGTTGAATCTTTTCAGATATAATATATATATTATATATATATATATATATATATATATATATATATATATATAT
>JACMZG010000019.1:4230651-4275035 GCA_018340805.1 Microvelia longipes
TCATTATGTTCGCTGGGCCCTTCAGTTGGAGTTGTGTTGTTACCTATTTGTTGTTTAGTTTTAGTTAAAAGTTAGTCTAGCGCTCTGACTAGCCCCACCCTTATGTGATAAGCGGGAATGCGCTAGAAAAAGGCCTAGTGTTTCAGTCCCTTACCAACCTACCGCTATGAACGGCCGTATCATTTTTATATTTTACTATTTGTATCATTTTATTTTATTTCATTATACCGTTTATTAAACTTACTTTGTGTTCGTTTTTATGATTATCAATACAGTCCTCACCTACCGTGCTATGTACCAAAACATTTGGACCTTCGCCGGATGATACACCGTTATTTACCGTTAATTATACCGTCATTTACCGCCATTTACACCGTTATTTACCGTTAATTATACCGTCATTTACCGCCAATTACACCGATATTTACCGTATCTATAATTACCGATATTTACCGTCATTTTGTAATACCGTTTGTTATACCTACAAATCAGGTATTAAAGTTTATTAAAAAATTACGTATTTACCGTAATATACAAATTACTCAAGTTTTAACAAGAAGTTTGATGTTTACATTACCGTTAAATAACAAACTGCTGAAGAACTTTACCTTGTCTGTGAACTTAAAGTTTATTCATAAAAGTTACCGACAATACCTGAAATAATTACCTTAATTAAAAACCTGAAGAAAGAAGAATTAGCTACTTGCTGATTTGTATGCTGAAGGATAAGTTTAAAACCAATTATTTTTATTATATTTTATAATAATAATTTACCTCCATGTACCAAGAATTTTGAGCTTGTTAATAAGTTGGTACTTTATATTATTTGGTACCTATATAATTTGGCTGGGTTTTTCGATGTTAGGAGAAGGTAAAGTAGGTGCTGTAGAGTCTATTGGGACCTATCCTACCTCTTTCCCCTGACTCTCCCCTCTTCCCCCTGCACGTGGCAGAATACAACGAGTTCTTTCATGCTCGCTAGCTTGTCGGCCCGTTTGTTCTTGCTTACTGATATCGCACTTTCTAAGAATCAGTTTATTCATTCTATTTCTTTCATTTTAACTTATCTAATAAAATATTATTTTTCTGTCCTTATAGATTATCTTTCTTTATCTTTTTACTAAAACTTTTAACCGTTTAAAGTTTTAATTTTGTTCTATTTAAAAATTGTTAACTTTTATGTTTTTGATAAAGGCATTATAATTATAAAATGCCGAAAAACTCAAAGCCTTCCCCTAAAACCCCTAAACCACCAATTCCAATGGAACCTAATCAAAATCCAGAAACCGTATTATTACTTAAAAAGAAAAACCTCGAAAAAACCAATAATAAAATGGTAACATTTATTGAAAATTATGATGTGTCGTTGAAATCTCAGTTACCTTCACGACTACAAAACTATCAACCTCTCTTGACAGAATATAAAAATATTTTAGAAGAGCTAGAACTTTTAAATACAAATTTTACCTTTGATGAAGACTTCGATGAGGTCGAATCGACTTATTTTAAAAATATTGGAAAGTTAAACGATCTATTAAAAGACAATACGAGTGATGTTAAACCAGATACTCACCGTGATAATGCATTTAATATTAAATTACCTCCAATATCGTTACCTCGTTTTAACGGCGATCCGAAATATTGGGTTACTTTTCGAGACAATTTTCAATCGCTTATTCATGATAAAACGAATATACCGTACGCTCAAAAGCTACACTATTTAAAATCTTGTTTAAGTCAGGGAGCGCTTGATTTAATTAACAATTTAAAAATTACTGATGATAATTATTTGATTGCTTGGGAGTTGCTTAAAACCCGTTATTCTAATTTACGAATTATATCTCAAAGCCACGTTAAAGCGTTGCTCGAGTTACCGAAAATTAAAAATAATTCATTCAAAGAACTTAACGAACTGTTTACCGAATTTTTTAAGAATGTTGAAGCATTAAGAGCTTTAGATAAAGAAGTCGACTCATCTGATTTTTTACTTGTACCAATATTATGTTCTAAATTAGATATTACAACTCTTAAAAAATGGGAAGAATCGCTTTCTCCGGAGGATAATTCCCCAAAATTACTAACGTTAAAATCGTTTATTCTTAAACAACTTGCAATTTTACAAATTTCTAAAGATAGTTCTTCTTCCACAAACAACGATAAAAGCAGTAATTCAAAATTTGATAAAAATAATTTTAACCAAAATAAAACTTCTAATTACCAAAATAAAAATTATAAAAACCAACCTTATAACCAACCGTCTACCCTAGTGTATAGTTCCTCACCGAAAGGAACCAGTCATACTTATTTTGACAAAAATAATAAATCTTTTAAAGACAATTCACCTAAATGTCTAGTATGCAAAGATTTTCACCGACTGTATATTTGCCCTAGCTTTAATCAAATGACACCTCGAGAACGATTAGCTAAAACAGAGAGTTTAAACATTTGTAAAGTGTGTTTAAATAATAACCATGACACAGCTAATTGTAGAACGACCACTAATTGTAAAGTTTGCAAAAACGACATTCTACTCTTCTCCACATCGATGGATATAGTAGTGGAAGTAAGGCTGTTACTGGAGCAGTAAATATGAGTGGATGTAGTCAAACTTCTGAACCTAATTCAGCTATGACTAGCAAAACGCTTCTAGCCACTGCAGTTGTAGAGGTTCAAAATAAGTTTGGAGAATCAGTACTCGTTAGAGCTATGATTGATACTGGAGCTGAAAATTCATTCGCTTCAGAGCATTTAACTCAAATATTAAATTTAGAAAAACTTAAGATAAAACCATTATCAATTGTTGGAATAACCCAAAATACTGCTGTTATATCTAATTATGTATCTGTTGTCATAAAATCAACTTGTACTGATTACAAAGTACATTTGAATCTACTTGTTCTAAGAAAAATCATAGACAAACTACCCCAATGTAAAATTGATACATCTAATTGGAACTTACCTGATAATATTGCTTTAGCAGACCCAATGTTTTATTGCCCTAGTAGAGTTGACCTTTTGTTGGGAGCTGAAGTAGCTTTTGAAATAATTAAAGATGGCGTTTGTAAATTAAGCCCATCCTTACCTACCATAAGAAATTCCTCTCTTGGTTGGCTTGTTGCTGGAAAGTATGTACCTCATTTAGCTGGTGACTTGCCTGATTTAACCATGAGTTGTATAAATATTGATTGTCATGAAAATAATTTAGAAAATCTTATCACTAAATTTTGGGAAATAGAAGACCTTTCTAAATCTAAAACACTGTCTAAAGAACAAAGACAGGTTGAAGAATATTATTCAGATACCACTACCAGAGATTCTACTGGTAGGTACATTGTTAAATTACCCTTTAAAGGAAATCCTTCTGATCTTGGCGAATCTTACAATTTTGCTTTGAAAAGATTGAACAGTTTACAACGTAAATTTAAAATTAATCCAGATATTCACGACCAGTATAATAGCTTTATAGAAGAGTATGTAGCCCTCGGTCACATGGAAGAACTCTCTACAGAAGAAATAGATAAAGTTATGGCTGAACCTCATTACTTTATTCCTCATAGGGAAGTGATAAGAGAAGGAAGCCTAACTACCAAAATTCGAGTGGTGTTTAACGCATCTATGCCTACGTCATCAGGAGTTTCCTTCAATGACATTTTAGAAGTTGGGCCACCGTTACAGAAGGACAATTTTAATATTATTACAGTGTATCGACGACTTAAAAATATTGACAGCTCAGTTTAGGCACCACCGATTCTAAAAAAAAAATCCCTACAAAAGGCAGCGGGGAAAAAACTTTGTAACAAATCAGGTTATGTACCCGTTTTCTTGGCGATGTTTCTACAATTCTTTGGTGTAGTTTTATTATTTAGGAATTATGCAAATGTGGAAAAAATGAATTGTGAAGGGAATAATAAAACAAGAAGAACCACAACGAAGTGAACGAATGCGGAAGGAGGTTATTTTCCTACAGGGTTATGGGAGTAGGGATTTTTTTTTCTCTTTCAAGAGAGGGGTTGGCAGGGCTTCTCTGATTGGTCGATCCCCAAAATGCATATGACCTTGGGGATTTTTATACTTGACGATACACTGTAAGGTTTAGATCACGTCGATATGCCCTTGTTGCGGACGTAGAGAAAATGTTCAGACAAGTATTAGTTTATAAACCTCATACCAACTTCCAACTAATTCTTTGGAAAAAACCAGATGGAAAATTAGTTGTATACCGTCTATTAACTCTTACTTATGGCACATCTCCGGCTCCTTACTTGAGTCAGAGAAGTTTGAACCAATTAGCTTTTGATGAAAAAGATAACTTACCGTTAGCTAGTGCCGATGTGCTATTTAGTCAAAAGCATCCATATTTATTGGATTCTAAACATTACTTAACTAAACTTATTGTGGACTATTATCACAATAAATATTATCATATTGGCCCTCAACAGCTATTATTTACAGTAAGATTAAAGTTTTGGCCAATACATGGTAAAAATTTGTGTAGGCAAGTTGTACACAGTTGCATAACTTGTTATAAGTCAAACCTAAACCTCATTCCTACCTTATGGGAGACCTTCCTAAATCTAGAGTATATATCTCTCCATTTTCAGCATTGTAGCATTGATTTTGCTGGACCTATTAATTAAAATATCTCTAGCTAGAAATCCTAAACTTTATAAAGGTTATATTTGCATATTTATTTGCTTTTCTACAAAAGCAATGCACATTGAGCTGGTTACCGATTTAACGGCGCAAGCTTTTATAGCATCTTTTAGACGTTTCTCAGCAAGACGAGGATTGCCATCGAACGTGTATTGTGATAATGCAAGCAATTTCGTTCGTGCTGATAAGGAAATTAAAAGATATATAAATGATTCCCCTAAACCCTAACCTAAACAATACTTTTTTCAGATGAATGTGTCACTTTTCACTTCGCACCTGCTCGCTCGCCTACTTTTCAAGGGTACGTCGAAAGTGTGTGTCAAATCTGTAAAATACCATCTTAAAAGAATTATGGGGTATAGTGTTCTAACTTACGACGAATTACATACCTTGCTAGCTCAAATAGAGGCCTGCTTGAATTCCCGTCTCTATCTCCTACCTCAACTGATCCTAATGACCTTACAGTACTTACTCCAGGGCATTTTCTAGTGGGTCAACCCTTGACTTTGCCACCTGATCCTTCTTTGGACGACCGACAGCTAAAGCTACTTACTCGATGGCAACGAGTGCAGTGGATGTTTCGTCAATTTTGGGTACGCTGGCGAAAAGAAGTTTTAAGCCTATACCAACAAAGAGCGAAATGGAGACAACCTTCATCTCAACTTCTTCCTGGAACTCTCGTCCTACTTATGGATGATAACTTACCTCCATTACGCTGGTCTTTAGGAAGAATTCTCGAGCTCCATCCTGGAGCTGATGGAGTTTCACGTGTTGCTACCGTGAAAACAGGAAAAAGAAGCACTACCAGAAGAGCAGTCAACCGGTTATGCCCTTTACCTCTTCCATCTGAGCTGACTACCTTCACAGAGTCTGAAGATACTTAAGGGGAATTTATTAGATTATTGTTTATAATTGTTTTAACTTACTTTTCATTGTTTTTTATTTTGTTTTCATTTGGTTTACTTTAATTTTGATATCTTAATTGAAAGATAATTTACCTATTTGCTTATCTTTAATTTAGAGTTATTAACTTAAGTTGCTTATTTTAATTGGTTAATTTTTAAAGCTAATTATTTTTGACTATTTGTCACATTAGTTTAATTTTCTGTTGACTCATTGGTCAACGGGGGGCGGAATGTTGTTTAGTTTTAGTTAAAAGTTAGTCTAGCGCTCTGACTAGCCCCACCCTTATGTGATAAGCGGGAATGCGCTAGAAAAAGGCCTAGTGTTTCAGTCCCTTACCAACCTACCGCTATGAACGGCCGTATCATTTTTATATTTTACTATTTGTATCATTTATTTTATTTCATTATACCGTTTATTAAACTTACTTTGTGTTCGTTTTTATGATTATCAATACAGTCCTCACCTACCGTGCTATGTACCAAAACACAACTTCTCATTGGCAACAGTAATTTTGGATTAGGATTCCACTTTTATATATATATTTTTTTTTTCTTTTCCTCTGGTAGTGATCCTACTAGAGGTCGTTTATTTGCAGCATGTCCCACAATTATATTACATGCTTATCAAAATATAATCATATATAAATATTTGATTTATTCTTAAAGGTGTTTTCTTTTGTTTTTGTTTTTTTTTCTATTGTAATTTAGGCTTTATCTTCTCTAAAATAAGTGTTCTTCAAAATTAGTTCATATTTATGGTCATTATTTCTAAGGTATTTTTTTTTTGAAATATTTATAAATTTTCAAAATTAATAGCGTCAATAAAATTAATGAAGTGTTGTTTAAATTCTTTTTGTACAAGTTGAGTTGCAGGTACTGGCCAGTTGTTTCCTGTTGACATTATATATTGTATTAATGGAAGTCTTTCTCTATCTAATATGTTACAGTCATATATTAAATGCATGGGAGACTGGTCTGTTCTGCCATCACACTTACAACAACTAGAATCATTTAAGTTGAATCTTTTCAGATATATATATATTATATATATATATATATATATATATATATATATATATATATATATATATATATATATATATATCTGTGTGTGTGTGTGTGTGTGTGTGTTCTCTGTTTCCCCTGAGTAGTATCCCTACTGATGGGCCGTATATTTTAGCATGTTCCACATATGTACTACATGCATTTTAAACACTTTGTTTGTTTTTTAATCTCCGTATTTCTTGTAATTTATTATTTCTTTTTATCTTGAAACTTTTAACCTTGTGAAAATGAAGTTGGAAAATGTAAATTCCAACATACTGATTTTTTTCCGTTGTTTCAGTAGTGAATACTTCAAATTTTGTTTCTTTTAAGTCCGATTTAATTTTTAAAATTAAAATCGTGATATATTCTTTGAATGATGCCATGGTTAGTGAATTTAAATTATATGAAGTAAGTCATCAAAATTGATTTCTTCAATGAATTTTAGGAATTTTTCCTGGATGTCTTTATGTAATAATTGTTTACATGGTTGGGGCCAATTGAATCTCAAAGACATAATGTGTTGGAGAAGAGGTAACCTTTCTCTGTCGAGTAAAGGACAATCATTTATTAGATGTTCTACTGTTTGTTCTATCTGAATGTTACATTTGCAGCTATTGGTATCTGGCAATTTGAATCGGTTTAGATAACTATTAAATTTCCCATGTCCAGATAAAATCATTGTTAATTTAAAAGAGTGGTTCCATTGGCCAAATTTTATTCTTTCACTGATTGTGGGGAAAACTATTTGGTGACTTTACCGTTTGAACAATTTTGCCATTCTGTATTCCATTTCATTAATTGTTTTTGTTTAGATACAAAGTTCAAAAAAGATTTTGGGTAAGAAGCGTATATAATAGGCAAAGTTTCATCCTCACTAGCGGCTTTGGCTAAAGAATCAGCTTCTTCGTTTCCTGGTATACCGCTATGTGCTTTTACCCAATTGAATGATATGCTAATAGATTCTGACATAGCACATATCATGTTTCTTATTTGCATTATTAATGGGGAATGGTTCCAGCTATTAAGGGTGTCTAGAGTTGATCGGCTGTCAGTTCTTATGACGTATTTGCAGTTTGCTTCATTCCTTTGATGCAACCATTCTAATGCTTTTAGAATTGCGACTAGTTCTGCTTGATAGTTGGTGCACTGTGTTGAAAGTCTATATTGAGCAGTGAAAGTGACTTGAGGACCAGAGTATGCTACAAAAGCACACCCTACTCCTTTGTCACTTTTACTGCCATCAGTATAGATGGTGACTGTGAAATCGTTGTGTGTGTGTGTGTTATAGGCTCTTGGACTGTGTTATCAGTCCTTTTAGTTTATTCTGTTTGTTTTATTGTGAGACGTGGTGTTGCAGGTATTCCACGGAGCTGACTCGGACATAGTGTGGCTGCAGAGGGATTTTGGAGTCTACGTCGTCAACATGTTTGACACACACCAGGCCGGCAAGCTGCTAAACCTGCCGAGGTTGTCCCTAGCTTACCTTCTCAACGTCTATTGCAACATCGACCCTAACAAGCATTTCCAGCTCTTTGACTGGAGGACCAGGTAACTGTTGAAGTATTATAGCTGCGGTTGCTATGGATACTTATAAATATGAAATATTAATAATGTTTTGTTATGTTTTGTACGTTGTATATTTGATTATATGTGTTCTATATTTATATAGAATAGGGTTTAGTTATTAGCCACGAGGGCATCCCTCCAACAGTAACTACTTATGGCCTGCTTGCGTCTCACGCCACACAGGACCTGCTTGCGTCTCACGCCACACAGGACCTGCTTGCGTCTTACGCCACAGAGGACCTGCTGGCAACACAAGCCACACAGGACATGCTGGTGACAGACACCACGTTCCTCACAACCTTTAACATTGATCCTCATGTGCAGTTCCCACTTTCCGTGTTTTATATTATTTGTTTAAATAATTTTTACCCCAAAACTGGGATATTGTTTATATTGACTCAAAAACTGGATTTTCCGTAATAAAGTGTTTTTCTATTCAGTGCCTTCCATGTATTAATCAATAATTATTTATTTTTATTTATATTTATTTATATCTAATAAATAAATAATAGATTTAAATTAAATAGATATAAACATTTATATCTAATAAATAAATAAAATCTTTATTTTAGAAACTGTACAAATGACAAGTAAAAAATGCATCCTTCAAAACTAATTATTGTCCTGTTAACTATTTACAATATTTATCTAATAGGAACGCATTAATTGTATAGTAAGTGTTTTCTTTTAAATAATCTTTGATTTCTTTTTTAAAATGTTTAAACTGCATATTCTCTTGTGGTAGATGGTTGAAGAGTCTTATCCCTAGTACATGGTGCCCTACTTCAGACTTCTTAAGTCTGTGCTTAGGTATAATTATACCATGGCTTTTAGTTTCATAACCATGACTTTTATGATCAACATTATTTTCATTGGGTTTAATAAACAACAGCGATTAGTATTTTTTTTTGTATCACAACTACAGCAAGAGTGTATCTAGTGATATTAATTTTGACCTGTAAGTCATGACAAAAGAAACAGTCCAGCTACTGCATTTTCTGGCTTGAACAGATTGGTAAATGAATAAATTTACTACAGTCATAATGTTGAATTGTTTAAAATATTTCTTACATGAATCTGTTTGTTGAATTCCTGCTATTATTCGAATTATATGTTTTTGCTTGATTAAAATTTTGTTCAGATTAACATGGCCCCATATTAGTATTCCATAATTAATCCTTGATTCAACCATTGCATGGTACACCATGATCAACATATCTAGTAGTTGTAATATACACAGAATAGTGTTAAATAAACAGCTGTAGTAAAACCTTAAAGTTGGCTGCTCTGACTGGTGGTAAGGACTATGAGAAGGCTTTCATTTTTAAAACAATGTCGTAACTAAATTTTTGTTTTTTGGGTAACTTTATTTTGGCATTTGGTAAAAAGTTAATTCATGTGAATTTGTTTCATATTTAAGGAAAAATTTTATATGTTTTAGTTGAATTGTATGTTTTTTCATTAATTTCATAAGAAAATAAATTGTTAAATATCATTTTCCACTCATAAATTCTATTTTGAAGGACAGAATGTTTAGAAAATTTTTTTTGGTTGCAACTCAAAATCAACCCCATGAAGGTTGACTTCGTTGAGCTGTGAATTAATTATTATAATTAAATCAGTACTAAGTTATATGAAGTGAATAATTTTTTATTTACATTTTTTGGTTTTTTCACAAAAAGCTGTTGTGAGATGTTACTTAGGCCCAGCCTGTGAGTCACTCTTCTACAGTCTATTGACTACTTTAAGAATCTTGACTGGTCAGTTTAGACCCAGCCAATTCTAAAGAAATAAAATCCCTGCAAGAATGGAGTGGGGAAAAACTATGTGAACAAATCAGGTTATTTTACCCGTATTTTCTCGGCGATGTTTTTTTACATTTCTTTTGTGTAGTTTTGTTTTATAATATCATTATTAAGATTAATTTGAAATTAGTTTTCAAAACGATGTAAACACAAGAAGAAGCAGAAATAAAGTAAACAAATGCCAGGAAGAAGGTTATTTCCCTACAGCGGTTATGGTGGTAGGGATTTTTTTCTCTTTTCAAGTGAGAGGTTGGCAGCGGCTTCTCTGATTGGTCAATCCCCAAAATGCTTATGACCTTGGGGATTTTTTAAACTAAACAATAGATTGTAGCTGCAGATTGTTCTGTTGTTTCCTCTAATTTGTTAATTGGAGGAGGTTAGGGTACCTGTTAAGCAAGTTGTTATGTGTGCAGGCCGATACCTGAGGAAGCAGTGAAGTATGCAAGAGAGGACACTCACTACTTGCTGTTTATTGCTGGTGTCATGCGGAACCAGCTTATAGACAGAGCTAACGGACAGACAAACATACTCAAGGCAGTCTATCACCAGAGTAAACTAGTCTGTCTCAAGGTAACACCAGCCTCTCCTTCTGTTCCTCTAGGTCAAGTATTTTAATGCTACATAATGTGAGTTTTGTCTATTTGATGTTGGCGTGCAAAGAGCCAGGTAGTAACTTGAGGTGGGGTACTGCAGGTGATTATACTAAGGCAGCAGAGGAGCTCTGTGGCTTAGCTTTTTCCCCTGGAAGGTGACAGGAAGACACCGCATCCTGCTGTAAAAGTTTAGAAAAAAAATTTGTTTTGCTAAATAAATTTTTTATTCCATTACATTAATAACTATAGGTTGCTTCTTAAAACCAAAATACAAACAAGATTAAAAAATCAGGTCAAATTATATTAAAATTATAATATTCTTCTAGGCTATAAATAGACTCTTAATATTTTTTTTGTAATCTTTCATTTCAAGAGCAACAACCCTCTGAGGCAATTCATTAAATATTTTAATACCGAGTATCTGCTGACTCACTCTCGACTTGCTTAACCTGTGTTCAGGTATAGTAAGTAAGCATCTGTGTCTTGTGCTATAACAATGATTACTTCCATGAGTTTTATAACTATTTACATTTTGCTTTGCAATTTTTAAAACAGTATATACGTATAAATTTACAACAGTTAATAATTTAATTTTTTTAAAAATAGGTTTACACTTGTCTCTGTATCCTGACTTAGTAATTAGTAAAGAAAGTGTTTTGAGTGAAGCAAACCCTCTGCTACTGGGTCTGGGGCTGTCGCAGTTGGAGTTTAGTTATGTCTCTATTAGAACGGCAGCAAGTTGAAACTATAGATACATCTATAGATGTAAAGCTAGCACTCTTGTATTCATGTTTATAAAATTGTATAGCAGCCTTTTTCTATGACTTGCAAAACTTAACTGTCAGAGCCTGTGTTATTATAACATAAAGATCATTTGTGTTCAAAGATTAAGCAGTGTCAGTTGCTGAGTTGGTAGAGCTTGTGACTGGGAAGCAGACGTGTCAGGTTCATATCCCAGCAAGGAGTCAGATATTTTATTATTTTGTTGCAGAGGTTCGAGAAGCTGGTTGTAGATGAGGAGAGTTACCTGAGTGTGTACAGGAAGGGCAAGCGGTTCTTTGACAACAGACAGCTCTACGCTCTGAAAGCTCTGTACCTTTGGAGAGACAAGACAGCCCGTGAGTTAGACGAGAGCCTGGCGTAAGTACCCACAAGGGTGTAGGCACATGCAATAAGCCTTCTCAAATCTCAGTTCTTTTTACCCTTTTCAAACCAGTTCCAGCTTAAAATAGTTTTAACTAAATGCATATATATGTCTAGAATCTGTTTATTTGGACATCAGTAAAGCTCTATCCCTAAATCCCTAGACAGTAACCAGAGTTTGCCATGTCTGTCTGTCTGTTTAGGAAAGAGTACACATAGCTGATATGGATTGCTTCGTTTTTATTGTAAATATGAAGCTTCCACTTAAGATATTTATAAGACATGAGATTATGTATAAAATTTAAATTTCTTTGAAGACTCCAGTCCTTTAAAAATAATATTAATTTATTTAATAACCTTTACATATAATAATCTTCACAAAGTTTCATTGAGTGAAGGTCAACATCTTCAGGTGAAATTAAATGAAACTAAAATTGTAATGTAAAAATTTTAATGTAAAAAATTTAAATTAATTTAGAAAATGACAGAAAACGTCATTAAAATATTAAGCAGGCAGGGACAAACTATTAATATAATGGTGATTTGTAGACGGAGGCACTGTATTTTTAGGGGGTCTTTTTAAATTTAAAATATTTGAATAAATGCTATTTATATTGTTAGTATCCTGTTTTTTATTCATGGTGTTGGGGTCAGTTTTGATGTAAAGACTTTCCATCTATTGACTTTTCGTTTGTTCAAATGTTTTTCGGAATGTAGTACTTTAAAACATTGTCATTATTAATTTTATGTTTTCTTGGTCATATGTTCAGCTATAGCTGTATTGTGTCTAAATTGTCTGCATTTTTATTAAGGACCCTAAGCCTGTTTAGAAATAACTGTGAGGTTTCACCGGTATATGTTTTATCACAATTTTTACAAGGAATTCGATAAAATATTTGAACGGTCTAAAGTTGTAATAGGATCCTTGATTTTTGAATAAAAACGAGAATTTAGATTAGATGGATTTTTTTGAGCAATTTTGATGTATGGGTTGAATAGTTTTATAATCTGTTTAGAAGGATTTCTGAAATAAGGTATGGATGCAAATTTAGGATTTTGAACATTGGTGTTATTTGAATTTATATTTGTAGAAAGATTGTTATTACTATTTTTTGATAGATTCTTGTGTATTGAAGTATTGACATGAGATTACATTGAAGTTTTCAATTAGGAAAAGTAATAATGAAGACAGCAGTTCGAGTTTTATTAGATTAATTTATTACATCAGAGCTTTCACACAAGCAATGCTTGGCATCCTCAGTGAATCTAATAACAAATAAACAAAACCATAGACCAATTACAAAAGAACAAGGCAAGATTAGATTCAATGAGGATGCCAAGCATCCATAAATAAAATATAAATATTCTATGACACTCAGACAAAACATGAATTTACTAAATTCGCATTTAAGTTGTATGAATGAACTTGGGTATGTATTAAACTTGTTGCACAAATGCACATATATGTCTATACAGTGTAGCGGAAATGTTCATTATTGAATTTAGCGTAAGTGACCAATCCCGTTAATACTGTTTCTTGATGTAGCTAGAATGTACAAATGCGATGGTGTACAGTAGAGGTAAACATCTAGACCCTTAAAGCATTAATAACATACAGGACTTAATATCAAATCAAAAATCTTTATTTTCATAAGTTATGAAATAAAAGTTACAAAAAAGATATGCTTAAAAAAGTAAATTCAAAAATGAAGTGTTAAGAAAATCTCACTGAGGTGAAAACCTGTGTGTGAGTAGTGCCTGTGTGTGAGTAGTGCCTGTGTGTGAGTAGTGCCTGTGTGTGAGTAGTGCTGTGTGTGAGTAGTCTGTGTGTGTGTAGGTGCCTGTGTGTGAGTAGTGCCTGTGTGTGAGTAGTGCCTGTGTGTGAGTAGTGCCTGTGTGTGAGTGGTGCCTGTGTGTGAGTAGTTGTGTGTGAGTAGGTGCCTGTTATTTGGTAGTTGCCGGCTAAGCACATAATTACTATTAAAAAAAATATATTGTAAAGTATACAGATTTTTTTTAAGAAAACAATTTGTATATTTTTAATAAAATTGAAGTATATAAAGTAATATGAAATGTTCTTAACTTAATAAAAATAAAGTGAGAAAAGGAAAAAACTAAAAACTAAATATAAACTGTAATTTAAAATAAAGATAATAAAAAAATAACATTTTAATAAGTACTTTGATTTTATTAAAATAAATTTTATTTAATAAAACAATAAACATGTATTTGCATGTTGTAGGTATGTCCTGCCAGACAACATGATGCTGAACATAGCAGAGAACCTGCCGAGGGAAGTCCAGGGTATACTGGCATGTTGCAATCCAGTGCCTCCTCTAGTCAAAGCAAATCTGCTTGAAATGCACTATCTCATAGTCAAGGCTAAGGAGCAACCCCTGGTCAAGGTAACTCTGTCATATCATAATCAATCCACTATGTGTTGCATGCGTACATTAAACTCAACCAATTACTAAAGCCAAATATGATGCTCACTGCAAAGATATCTTTAAAAACTTGGGTGTTATGACTATGTATAATTTGTATATTTTTAATATTCTTTTGAATATAAAAATGAGGAATATGGCATACTGACTCTTCTCGTAATTGTATAATAAATTTCCAAGCCATACGCTTTTACAAAATGTAAACAATTCAAAGAAGTATACCTTATTATAAAGGAAAAAGCATGCTACTCCTTCCAGGAGTTTTTTGAGTTAAAATTTTAATATAATTTTTTTTTCTTTGACAATTGTTATATCCCATCCCTTTTTGGAGTTTTGACTATAAAAATTTCTATCTATCTATCTGTAAATAGCTCATATCATCAATACAATACAAAGAGTAAGGACTTACTTGTAATTCCTACGCATAGATTAAAGAAATCTGAAGTTGGACAGAAGGTTTTACGAGTGAAATTATATAATGCTCTTCCCAGCTTTTTAAAATATTTAAAGTTCTTTGATTTTAAAAAAAGAATACGGAAAATGCTTTTGTGAGGGTCCTTTCTTAAGCTTTGGCATGCTCAGGGACTTCTCACATTTTAGTACCCTCCCTTCTAGATCATCTTACTAGTGTCAGGAGAGGTATAGTTATAAATAATAACAGAAATCAGCTTAATACATATATATCATTTGATACTACCGAGTTTTGCAAAACATGAATAGTTGACACAATATAATTGTGCGAGAGACACCTAGGAAATGTAACAAGCAAAATGCAATGCTACATCTGGGAACTGTTCCATCATTCGACATTCGTCATCATTGATGGCTCGACATAATGTCATGTCCACTCTGTTTCGTTACGTCTAACTCATCAGGGCGCCGACAGAGCCTGAACTCACTCTGACCTTCAATTAATTCCGAAGAATATAATGTAATGTATATTCACATTATATTCTTCGGATATAATTGAAGGTCAGAGTGAGTTCAGGCTATGTGGCGCCCTGATGAGTTAGACGTAACGAAACAGAGTGGGACATGACATTATGTCAAGCCATCGAATGATGCGAATGTCGATGAATGAACAGTTGCCAGATGTAGCATTTGCATTTTGCTTGTTACATTTCCTAGTGTCTCTCGCACAATTATATTGTGTTATACATATATCTGAAAATAGTTCAAAGAATACTTACATATGAATAATATTAGCGGGTAATCCTACACCTTAAGATTAAGTAATTGATACATTTTATATTGAAATACGTAATTATGGAAAATACATAAAACATGATTCTAAACCGAGTCTGGACCTGTCTGAAGTTGCACCACTCTCGTTCCCTTTCTCCCCATTCGTCCCCACTTAGCACTTTATCCCTTCTTAATATATCATTATAGATTTGTTTATTACAGTGTATCGACAACTTTAAAAATCTTGACAGCTCAGTTTAGGCACCACCGATTCTAAAAAAAAAATCCCTACAAAAAGGCAGTGGGGAAAAATCTTGTAAACAAATCAGGTTATGTTACCGTGTTTTCTTGGCGATGTTTCTAAATTTCTTTTGTGTAGTTTTATTATTGGAAGTATGCAAATGTGGAAAAAAATGATTTGTGAAGGAAATAATAACACAAGAAGAACCACAAACAAAGTGAACGAAATGCCGGGAAGGATTATTTCCTACAGGGGTTATGGGAGTAGGGAATTTTTTTTCTCTTTCAAGAGAGGTGTTGGCAGTGGCTTCTCTGATTGGTCGATCCCCAAAATGCTTATGACCTTGAGGATTTTTAAACTTAACGATACTCTGTAAGTAGAAATAGGATATCAGCAGTTTAATCAAGGATAATATATCATTGAATAGTAAGTTGTTTATACTAATCATGTGACATCACTAATAATAATTTTGATCGTTCACACTTTTCATTGTATGAATGAATATTTTAATTTCACAAAAGCTTTGTAAATTTAATTGTATTATTTATTTATATTCATGTGTAACTGACTTTTTCCTATTGTTCGTTAAATCTTGATGGAAACAATAAATTTTCTTTCTTTCTTATTCTTCTTATTCAACCAGTTACAAGCCTTCAGCCACTAGCTACTGTATAATACTCGCCTAGAGCATTATAGAACTCATAATTAATATTAATTAACATCGGTTAATAAAAGGGAGAGAAAAGAACTCACGAGGTAGCGAACATAGATAACCTTTATTTTATTATAACCATCACAACTAGTCCTTAAACTCATCAGATCTAGCGGTTACAACAGCTACATGCAGCTTTGCCGTGCTTTCAAATGTTTGATTATTGCTGTGTCCTTTTTAGTTTGTTATATGTGTGTTTGCTAATAATTTATTAAGCTTTGACTGTGATATCATGAGCGATTCTAGTATGTTTTAAACTATTCCTAATTGTTTATTATGTTCCTGTGTTGTTCTGTTTGTAATTTTTATTTATTTTTAAAACTTAGTTATTTAGTAATAGGTTGTCTGTGATAAGTAGATTTAATGTAGGGAATATTTTTATTTGATATTGATATCACTCGTTATATATTGTCGTACTTTTAGAATGAAGTGAATGTATTTTGTTTTAAATAATGATTTGTAAAATTTGACGACTGTATACTTTTAAGTCTCTACAATAAAGATTTTATTTATTTATTTAAAGAAATTTTAAAGACGTGTCTTTATTGTTGTTTTTGTTTGGTTATTTTTCTTAAATTGGTTTTTTTTTCTTCTATTAAGTTGTCATAGACGTATATTTATATTTATTTTATTTTTTATTTATTTGTATATTTATTGTATTGTTAATTATTATTATTTGTTATTTAAACCACTTATTAATTATTTATTGTATGTTTTATATTATCTTACTAATCTGTTTGATTGTATTATTTATTTTTACTAACATAGTATTTACCTTTAAAAATTATTTAGACTTAATTATCACTAGATGGATCTTTTTAAATTATAAGGGTGGGGGACCTGTGAGCTTAACCACAATGTTATTTTGTTGGGCTTTTATATTGTAATTATATTCATTCATTTTATATCTGAGGAAACAGACTTACAAAATAAGGTCACACTCTGCACTGGTACTCTATTGAATCCATGGAGGGGATTGAGTTGAGACCATAATGAATAATTGACCTGTCACTCTGGGGCCCCCTCTCTCAAACCCAGCTCTCCTTCTGTGCCCCCCCCTCTCTTCCAGAAGATTTTACTTCTCTATGGGACGGTCTCTAGCATACTCTGTGGAACAGTCTCTAGCATACTTAACACATCGTTTTAAATTATTGTTCAAGTCAGTATGTTTCCTTATTAAATTATCCTGATAACATGTTTGTTATTCTCATATCATGTGACGTTATGAGGACAAAGTTGCGTCTCATACAGGTAATGTCACTATTTATTTAATACATTTCTGTGATTGATTTGGCAGGAAATAACGGAGTCTCAGGCGCAGGTCAGTATCGGCAAGACTAGTGATGTGTCAGCAGAACAGCAGCAGCTGGAGGCCTGGTGTTACCCGGCATCCGATGTGCGACACGATCTCCCCACCCTCCTGGGCAACGATACTCAGGAAAGCAATAACACACTGCATCATGACACGAGCGAACTGAGCATAGAATCGAGGCCTCAGCTCGGTCTGTTCGATTCCAAGGTAACACCCCCATGATGACTGTACAGAGCACCTTATTCTTTATGTTTTAAGTTATATTTTAAGTTTAAGTATGACAAACTTTGATGAAAATTAGTAATAACCTGGAAAGGTTTGTGTTAGGTGGAGATTGCATGTGGGCCACCTGTTGCTTTGTGTGAGATCTCTGCTTTTAGCAACTCTCCTACTGTATGCTGTATGCTTGTGCAGGGCTACCACCATCTGTTCTTCAGATAACAATGTAAATATTCACTATTCCTGTGGCTTAGACCAAAATTTAATTAATAAGATTTATTATTCACTTTAGCAGATGAAGCCTCAAACATTCTGACTGTAAGGTTGTAGTTTACAGGGGAAATATTTCAACTGAGTTGTCGTAGCGATATGAATACACAAGCTGAACAGAACAAAACTACGACTGGGGTTTATTGTTGCAGGGTTCCTGGTACAACCTGTCGGAGGAGGAGGGGAGTGGGGTAGACCAACAAGTGCTCAACAAGCTGCGAGGGCTTAACTTTGTCAGTCCCTACCAGAGATACGTCAGAGTGCTGCCTTACTCGGCCCAGCTGGAGAAAGAGAGGAAAGAGATGGAGATGCAGGAGGCTGAGGAACACAGGGCGAGGTCCAAGCAGCAGCAGGCACTGGTTTGTACTCATCTAGTGTCAGTATTAGGGAGGCGGGTCGAACAATAACCCTTATATTGATGGCATGAGGTCATCTAAGTAGTAGCACCTTTTCGCTAACCTGTAACACTGTCTGAACTCCCTAGGGTCCATAAGGGAGAGGGGATGTCATTTTGACAGGTCGAATGTGCATACTTATGACTCATTGATTAACTCGCTGAGAGGATTCAGTAAGCCGAGTGTGACAGAACCCATTTAAGCCTTTCCAGTCACCTTGGCTGGAAAAAATTGAAATTTTGCTATGTATTCATTATAAGGGGGGCCTAGTTTACACACTTCCAAATTCAAAATTTGAAACACACATTTAAAATTAAATGAGATCTTATGCTCTCGAATAAAATGAAATTTATTGCAGAAGTCTCTTCCATCTCATTAGCATTTTTCTGAGGAAAGATGCCAAATTTGGTTCTTTTTTTGGCATTTAAATGGTGCTAAATGAGACATTTTTGTTTCTTGTGTGATAGACGTGGGATTAGATTTGAAATTTGCATTCCACCTCCAGGTGCCTTTAATTGATTTGACTGGTTTGCAGGCCATGGAGATCAAGACACTGGAAGAGTCGGGTTTGATAAAACTCAAGAAGGAAGAGGAAGTGAAGGAAACCCTCAAGATGGAGCTTGCTAACGAGAGGAAGAGGAAGGCAGAGGAGAAAGGAAGCAGTAAGCACGCTAGGAAGCTGGCCAGGTACAAGAAGAACCTGCAACCTGTTTCTGACCAGCCTGCTGACACGTCAGAACACCCTGCTGACGCGTCTGACTCCCCTCAGGTAACTTAACATAACATATTTATAAGTAAAAGCCATAAGATGGCTGTACTGTCATCAAAATTTATATTTAAAAAAATAATTTATAAAATATTATTTTAATTATTAAATAATTGTAAAATAATTATAAATATTATTTAATTTTTTTAATATTGTAAACTTACATCAGTGTGTCTGTCTTGCTTATTTTTTCAGCCCAGCTACATTTCAAAGTTTAAAGTTTTATAAGTATTAGTTTTATAAGTTTAAGAGAATTATTTTAAAGTGAAATCGAAACCAACTCAAATAAAAGTTTTGTTTTAGTACGACAAGTGTATCTATGGTTTTTGTTGGATCTTAAATGATAAGCAGCATTAAGTGTGGTCAGTGAAACAGATGTTTTTACTATCTGAGGACGAGCAGAACTAGTTGCAAAACTTGTTGTAGTATAAATTTAATGAATTGTATATTCTGAGGACAAATGAAGGTAGGAGCGAGCGTAACCAATCTCATGTGATGAGTACGTCGTACTTAATTATTTGTATTTTAATACTCGTGGAGTTGACTGATGTGATTTTTGTTTATCAGAAGGAGCTGAGAGAAGTGAAGGCAGAGCAAGACTCTGAGAGCAGAGTCAAGTTTGAGGCAAACTCGAAGGTCAAGACCGACTCGAAACCTCTCGAGTGGAACAAACCTGCCTCGTGGAAGCAACTCAGGCAGCAGGTACAAACAACTAGACGTTGTAGCGAGCCATTTGGTTAACACTTACATTATATTAGTTGTTTCAGCTCGCAAAATCAAAATATTTTGGGAAAAGTAAGTGTAGGTTGTTAGGTATTTTCAAAACACTAATTTGATGTTTCATTGACGGTGATATTGATATTATTATGATATGAAATATTGTATCGATAGGGACGAGCCCCTCTCGATTATTGGTTGCTGGAGACTTGAGAATATTACTCCCCACCTCTCTCACTAGCTATACTCAAATACCTACCTATACAGTGATTATACATACTAGAAGTGTTAACCAAATGGCTCGCTGTAATGTCTAGTGTACAAACAACCCTTTTCTTTTTTTAAATCGATAATTACAAATAACTAATGCTTTTTATTGCAAATAATGTGATCTCCCTCTGTTGTCATGCTCATATAAACACTTGATTTCACCACAGGAGGTTTGGAGTTCTCACCCGGGGTTGTTCCCGGGTGTAAATTTGGTTTGAAGAAGTGCAAAATGAGTGACATTTTCAGACCTCTTGTACTTGTAGTGTATTACTTTCCCTGCATGTGGATTTGACTGATGTGTCGATTTGTTTTGACAGAAGCAGAGCAGTGAGAACTTGGAATCATTCGATTACTCCCAGGTCAACTACCAGGACAAGTTTAGTTCCGGCACTGCCTCTCGGGGTGGCAAGAGTGGAGGCAAGGCTGGGGGCAAAAACAACCACCAGGTCCTTGACAAGAAGGTCAGTTTACTGTTGTAGTGAGTTCTCATACGTAGAAACATGGCAGCTTGTCTTACACTCTCACTTGGCAAAGTAGCCGTGCCCTGTTGCTGCTCCAAACCAGTCCAAACTAATCATTTAGTTTTTGTCCAAAAATTTGTCAATGAAAAATGTATTAAATTTGTCAGATAGAATTAAAGCCTTTCCTAGACAATGTCGAGTCAAAATTAGGATACCAACTTTTAAGGAGTTAAAATTTTCAATTTGAATGATCTGTTGGATCTGGCTTCAAGTCACTTGCTTCGTCTCAAAGACCTTGAATTTGTGAAAAGTTTTGTTTAATGACAATAAAACTGAGCAGTGGAGTTAGTATGTAAAGCTGAATAAGTTTTGTTTAAGTTGGATAATATATTTGTGTTTCCATTTTTTGTAGTGGCCCTTTTTTAATTTCATAAATATTAGCAGTGAAGTTAAATCCAACTCTTTATTTTGAATTCTCCATCGATACTTTTTATTTTAAATGTTTGAAGTTGATTTACAATGTCATTTGAGTTTTAATTAGCATGTTCCATTGAATTTATTCTTATTTGTATATTAATTGTACTGTTTGAGTGCTGGCGAAACGGTAGAGAAGACTTTTGTCTCAATATTGCCAAATTAAATAAATCGTTAAATAAATAAGATAAACCGTTGCACCTGTTGCTTATTTGCTAGAGTATTGCTATGCATGCAAACACCAACTTTTATTTATTTTTGTTAGGATCTGTAGTTGGTGGGCATTTGATGTGAAGGGGAGGGGCTATTATTCACTATGATAATGGTTTCTTAGAGAATAGAACGGTGCCTCTACAGATCAGGGTCCTTCAGAACGTTTCCTCAATACCTGGTACTTACTTTGTCCTGAGACCTTGCAGCACGAGAAACTTTTGTCTTTACTTTGTTGTATTTTATTGTTGACCTACTAAAGCCTGTATTGAATCGTTTTCAGAAAAAATGGATCAGCAACGTGGGAGCCAAGAAATTCAACTCGAAGAAGAAGAAGAGAGCCAGAGTGGTTTAGAAGCAGAGCATTGCTTTGTGGGGTTTGGTTGCAGTGCAGAGAGCTCTGTCCCACACCACCTGTTGCATGCAGAGAGCTCAGTCAGAGTGCAGAGAGCTCAGTCCACACCACTGTTGCAGTGCAGAGAGCTCAGTCCACGCACCTGTTTGCAGTGCAGAGAGCTCAGTTGTGCAGTGCAGAGAGTCAGGTCCACAACACTTGTTGCAGTGCAGAGAGCTCAGTCCCACAACACCTGTTGCAGTGCAGAGAGCTCAGTCCCACAACACCTGTTGCAGTGCAGAGAGCTCAGTCCCACAACCACCTGTTGCAGTGCAGAGAGCTCAGTCCCACAACACCTGTTGCAGTGCAGAGAGCTCAGTCCCACAACACCTGTTGTATACTTGTAAATCAAATTAATCAATATTTTATATTTACTTTGTAAAAATTATATTCATTAAATAGAAATTTATAACTTTTAATTATTTTGTTCTATTAATAAAGTGCTTGTTTGCTGTTATATAAGAATCTAAGTCGTTTCAGGAAAACGATGGTTCAGGTTTGCCAAACAGATTGGTAAATCTGACCAGAGAAATAAATGCCTCCCAAAAAATCAAATGCAGGTATTTTGTATTATTTCTTGATTCCAAGTTATGTTCTAAAGCAATGACTCAGCATAGTTTATGTTTCTTTGTGGTGAGTTTATTTCTGTTTATTCTAAGCAATTTTCAAACATTGTTAGGTTGTTATTTATTTCCTTTTAAATGACAAGGAAAGAAGCAAGAGTCTAATTGTCTTTAAAACCAAACAGCCAAGGACCTTAAATATTTATTCCATAATAGAATGTTTATAGATCCAAAGTAGAGTTTGCCAATCCATCTTGCTAAAATCCAGCAGTGTTTCTTCTCTCTCAATATTTCCAAATGTTACTGAGTGAAATTATTCCAACACAGTGCCTGCAATAATAGTATAGAGATGACAGTGACTGTCTAAAGATACACATCAAGATACTACAGAGATCCTCTGGTAATTTCTCATCAAACTATGAATATAATAATATGCAGCTGCATGTCTGTTAATAGTTAAGTAAAAAATTACCACAGTATCATGTCACCCGTGGTGTAGTGGTTAAGGTACACAGCCAATACACAGAATGATTGGACTTACTTCCGAGTTAATTTAGTCATGGGTTCAATCCCAGCACGGGCCTCTGGGATTTTTATAAGAGGGATAAAAATTCTGCGTACCACGTCCTTCAGAAGGGTGTGAAGCCTGTGCGTTGCCAGGTACTCGTTAAAGATCCCTTACCCTAAATGAAACTGGGTATAGGCAAAATTTAGGACCCTCATTGTAGATTCATTATAATACTATAGTGTGTCTGCCTTGTAGTTTAAAGTGTATGGAGGTTTAGTTTAACAGCGAGTTCCTAGTTTTCACTAGACTATAAGAGTCAGTGAAAATATGTATGATTGCTTGAAAAAGCATGAGAGGAACCATAGAAATTCACGGCTCTTCTGTCTAGATTAGATGAAATATACCTACACTTGAAATTAAAAGGAGTAGAACACTATCTTAGGGAGCTGGCAAAAAAAGAGCCCAACAACATGGCCTACTTCCTGGTAGTTACTACCACTCCCCCATATTACTACTACCACAATATCATGATATGCAAGTGCATATCAAAATAATAAATAATCCATAAAAAATGTAAAGTGGTGGTAGAAGGAAGAACTGTTTACCTTATTGTCTGATGCCAATAGAGATGGATAAAGCTCCTGTTATGAATAGAACTGCTAGAATAATGAGAATAACCACAAGTAAATCCATCTTGAACTGCCGACCTAACTTTGCAGAAAGAAGTAGCTTATCTGTTGGCAAATAGTGGAAATAGGATAGAGTTGGGGAGTATAGATGAGGCTGTACTGCCTCAGGTGTCGAGTACTTTAACAAAGATAACTCAATGTTATCATGCCTTGTCTATTAAACCTCTGTGCAAGCATAGATCATGGCCAAGGCATAGCATGGCTCATTCCTATAGTATGGAGAGAATCAAATGTTATTGTACTGGACCTTTGAACCCTACTATAAGGGTTTTTTTGGGGTTTGTTTTTTATTCAGCCCCCATACCTTTCTCAGTAGGAAAAATTTAATGTAACCCTTCTCTAAATAATAGTGATTATTTAGAGTTAGTTATATAATCTATATACTGTCAGTTGAAAAATATAGGTCCCTAATAGTACAAATTGATATCCGCAGACATTCTGGGACGGCCAACTTCAGGGGCCTAGAACAAGTACTCAGAATGACTGTGCGGAACATTACCAAGGGGGACTTAAACGAAGTCCAGCCTTGGGGTCAACATCCACAGTCGCCTATCACTTCAATATAAGTGGTAAAGTAACAAACAACTAAACTTAAAGAAAGCTGAGTTCAATACTCTGCCAATAATTAAAAGAAGTAAATAAATATACTAAATAACTTTGTGACAGTCTTTTACTTTAAATAAGGCCATAGGTCATCTAATTTGATTAAAACATTATTTTTTAAAAATTCTGGCGCGGTGGTCCGCATGTTGGGCGAATTTCCTTTGGATGCATGTTTCCATGCTGAACAACAATCCTGGTTGGAATGATAATTTTTATAGTTTTTTACATTATATAAGTTTACAACTACTAAATAAATAATTCCGGCGTGG
The DNA here is from genome assembly GCA_018340805.1 of Microvelia longipes. NCBI lineage: Eukaryota > Metazoa > Arthropoda > Insecta > Hemiptera > Veliidae > Microvelia > Microvelia longipes. The sequence goes on from JACMZG010000019.1 coordinate 4,255,066, forward strand.
TGCGCACTCTGTCGGGCGAATTTCATGTAGAATGCGTGTTTCCGTGCTTAACAACCCATTTCTTGCTTAAGGTTCCGGTTCATACTTTAGAACCTAAGCAGTTACTCAATTGTCAAGCACTCCTCGTAACTCATTTTGTCTGTATTTTCCAAAGGAAATGCGCATAATTATCCAGTTGGTTGTACAAAACTATGCCTCTAAAATTAGAAGTACACACTATTATTGCACTAGTTTAAAGCTTAGTTACTTATCTTTAAGCTTAGTCAGTTATCTTTAAAGGTTTTAGCGCATTTCCTTTGGAAAATACAGACAAAATGAGTTACGAGCAGTGCTCGTATTGAGTAACTGCTTGGGTTCTAAAGCAAGAAATGGGTTGTTAAGCACGAAAACACGCATTCTAAATGAAATTCACCCGACATGCGGACCACCACGCCACAATTATTTTATAGTTATAAACTTAGTTTTTGCAAAAAAAACAATAAAAAAAATATCGTCCCAACCAGGATTTGAACTCAGGTACCCTGAGTTTGAGTGCTTATATCGACTCTGGACCACTGCCATTCATCTCACAGGCCCAAAAAACACGGAGAACGACTCCCCACTAGAAATGTGTTATTTAGGGTTCAAAATTTAAGTTTTCTGGTATTGACCACCGTTTTTCGACTTATTGGTCATTTAGAGTGGCTGATTCGGCGCCAAAAAATACATAGAAAACGGCACCCTACTCAAAATTTATTTTTTTAACGACTGTACTTTTGGCTTTCGGTAATTTTTGGTGGTTTTTTCAACTTTTTGGTCACTTTGAATGGTCGATCTACTTCGAACAGGTTTCATTTGATTCAGCGTTCTAACCTTTTTCGTGGCAAAATATATTAACCCTGATTTTTGTCGATTTTTTTGAAAATTTTGCCGACTCAGTAAACCGGGTTAATGACGTCACAAAAACATGGCTTTTAATAGGGTTCGTGTCCTCCCGAAGGTTGATTTTTGTACCAAGCTTGGTTAAAAAATATTAATCCGTTCGAAAGATAGAGTGTTTACAAGAAAGTGTCTACGAATATATATATATATATATATTATATATATATATATTATATATATATATATATATATATATATATATATATATATATATTACATTATGGCTGAAGTTTAATTTCATTCAATTATTTAAATAATTTAATCAAGGTAATCACGTGTGGGCGTCTAAATTTAAAAAACGTAAAAACGTTTTTTAACTTGTTCAGGCTGCATTAAATGTCAAAATCTATCTTTTAGCACGTGGATAATTTAGCCACTGATGTTCAACTGATTAAATCGATTAAATTATAAAATAAATTGAATAAAATGTTAATTTATTTGCTATCAGAAAGGTTCTGTGGAAGTTTAAAGACGACGAAGACCGCGTAAAGCGTTTTAGCTAGTTAGATGCATGATTAGGAAATATAAAAAGATAATTTCAAATGGAATGTAGGCGAAAAGAGGTTTCCCTCTTATCGCCTTTTAATTTCTTAAGCCACGCTTACTCAGTTGAAAAGTAGGTCTACTGCAGCGCTAGCGTCGATTGGAATCCAAATTTTCCCACCATTGAGTTGTCAGTCTTACTGTTTAAGTAGCTATAGTCTCTGATTTAACCTATTACACAGCCACAATAATTCTGCTGTTCTGTAGGGAAGTCTCTCTATATCAGCATATACGAACCTTACAATGTTAGATGCTGAAGACGGGTTATGTTCTGACTATGTATCTGAGTATAACACAGAGAACCAGAATAGTCAGCAGGAACAGACAGAATTCCATGTCACAGCCATAATAATTCTGCTGTTCTGTAGGGAAGTCTCTCTATATCAGCATATACGAACCTTGCAATGTTAGATGCTGAAGACGGGTTATGTTCTGACTATGTATCTGAGTATAACACAGAGAACCAGAATAGTCAGCAGGAACAGACAGAATTCCATGTCACAGCCATAATAATTCTGCTGTTCAGCAGAGCAGTCTCCCTATACCAGCCTGTACGAACCTTGCAATGTTAGTCAGGTGATGACTGAATAGGTATCTGATTATAATACTTAGGAAGAGAACAGTCAGGAGGAGCAGACACAAGTCCATTCCATGACCAGCTCTCTTGTCTGACCAGTCTATCTACACCAGTCTGTAATCTCCACGTCGCGTTTCAAATCAATCTAACTAAATAGTTTCTGTAATACGGAATATCGTCGAGTGTAACTCTAAATTTTGATCTTCACAAGGTTAATTTTGACATAAGTTTGTAAACTGACAGATTGCGATAAGAATTAATTTAGTTTTATAATACGATACACGGCTAAAATCAGTTGACAGCGTGGGAAAATAATGCCAGGGAGCCAATGAGGTTAGTGGTGGATGTTAAACCACGCCCTCAATTTTAAATCAGGCCAACCTTATTGGTTCTTCAACACTATTTTCCCGCGCTGTCAACTGATTTTAGCCATGGTTTCGTACTATAATTTTGTGCAAACAATGGTGCGCATAGTTTTGTAAAACCAACGAGAAAAATACATTTATTTTTACTAAGCACGGCGGAACACGCATTTCAAAGGTAATTCGCCCAGTATGCGGACCCTAACGCCAGGATTTCAATTCTGAGAATCCACCGAATGGTTGGACTTTTAGTGGGTCTGTGGTTGATAAAAGGGGAGGAAAAAATATGATAAACCCCGCTAGAAGGCGGGGGTTGTAGCGCGGTATGCGAGAATAGGCTGAGTAAAAGTCTTACTTTGGTAACATCTAGACTCCATTGATTATAAAGCCTTTTGGATTACCTTTGTATTGCTTCCTTTGAGAGGAACAACTTCACACTAAAAACACCCGGCGGGGGTTTGTTGGGCGGTGTGTGCGAATGTTTTCATACTGTTGTCACTCCGATCCACCCCAAGGAAGAGGTGAATGTAATTAGCGATTTTGTAGGAAGGAGCTCAGTGAATATATCCCCAAAGATAATTTCTCTATCATCCACCGTTGAATAAAAAGACATACATGGTTCGTTCTTCTTATCGGTAAGCTTGCGTGAATCAAAAGACAAGACGAACAAAGTAAAAAGGTTGTATTAACCGCAAGTTGAAGAAGCAATCGAAGAATCAGCTACCGTCGATACTTGCTGTTGGATATAAATATCCCTGGACCGATTTCGGCATAACACCATCATCAGCAGGCGGGGCAACACTCGAGCTCTCAACTAATAAAGTTTTATCAGTGATTAACTTCTAGTCTCACTAGCTGCTGCTAATGAGCACGACGACCCCTCTGAAGATAAGAGATCTTCAGAGGGTTTTTTGAGCTCAAGTGTTGCCCCTCCTGCTGATGATTGCGTTATTCCGAAACCGGTTCCAGGGATATTTATATCCAACAGCAAGTATCGACGGTAGCTGATTCTTCGATTACGAACAAAGTAGATGTGCACTTTAGGTAGCGCGTAGATAAGAGATCTAGGAAGATAGTCTCAAACTACTTTTACCAATTGCTTTCGATCTATAGGGCAGATCTTGTAACCTGTACCCAGGACAGGCTATTAGAGCTCTATTGTCGGCTGCCTGAACACGCCGTCGGGAACCTCTAACATCACCTATTGGAGTCAAAAAAAAGTATTTGTTTTCTTTAGTGATAACGCGTAATTTTCTTGATTGAACTTGAGTCAGACTTAAAGCAGAAAGTAGCGAAGTAGGTAAAAGAAGCAAAGGCAGTGTTTGATTATATAACTGGAAAATATAATTATACACAATAATACATTTCAGTCTAATAACATATGTAATCGCTAATTATGAAGGGCAATAGAGGACTTAACAGTCTAATTCATTTAAAATATACATTTCTTTTTATTTTTCTTCCCACATTCTTCCTTCATGGCGAAAACAAAATTTGGGACACTTTAAAATATTTAATATGTTGTCCTTTCTTTGACAGTAGTTGATGATAAAATCTTTTGACTGATGTTGAAGAGAGATGGTTGAAGGAGGGTGATCCTTGTCTTGGAGTGGGATAGTGGCAGGTACAGCCAGAGTCGTGTAGTGGCAAACCAGATCGGCTTCCATAGTGGCAGTACAGCCACCCACTACAGCCAGAACGTGCTTCGTAGTGGTAGGTACAGCCAGAACGTGCTTCCATTGTGGCAGGTACAGCCAGACGTGCTTCCATAGTGCAGTACAGCCAAACGTGCTTCCATAGTGGCAGGTACAGCCAGATCGTGCTTCCATAGTGGCAAGTACAGCCAGAACAAGCTTCCATAGTGGCAGGTACAGCCAGATCGTGCTTCCATAGTGGCAAGTACAGCCAGAATGTGCTCCCATAGTGGCAAGTATAGCCAGAACGTGCTTCCACGTATCGAGGTTGTTGATCAGAGACGTTTAACGTGTCTCAAACTTTGAATAAACGATTCCACACTGAATTTTCTTTCACTCAAGTTTGGTCTCTGAGTTTTGTAAAATTATCTGCTGTCAATATGCAGTTGGACATGAATAACCCGGGACTGGTTGCGAACTTACTATTATTAGCAGGTGAGGCAGCTAGCGCTCTCAACTATAAAGTAATACTGCTAGCCATTAACTTCTCTAATTTTTATTGTTCTATCCAGTAAATTGAAATTAAAAAGCATAAATAACTGGTAAACAAAATCAGGACTGCATTGAAAATTTCTATTATTCATTGCGCCAAACATTTATTAAAGCTATAAGAAGGATATAACCTTATATTAGGTTATAACAACCTTAGGCTTAGAATAATACTTTATATAGAAGGAGCACTACTGATAACACGAAAGCCGGTTCACTGGTGCAACTAAGTAATGCTGCCACCCTAACAATATACAATTTTCTAAAAAAAAGTTGGCCATACTTCCAGTTGCTGAATTATTATGTTCTATTATTAATTAATGATTGATTATTTATAAAATACTAATATAAATATCGGTGCATTACAATATTTAAAGCATTTTAAATTGTAGTTTAACGTATTTATTAAAATTATATATAATAAGTAGTCCTCGTCAACTAAAATATAGATTCTTGTATTCTGCCACCCTTTGCTATCTAAGACCGGTTTTTATTAAATACTCAGCAGGTGTTTTAAGTGTATTATATTTGTTCTTTACGATCTTTCTTCATTTATAGTTATTTATGACACATATTTAAAATAATGTTTTGTTGTCAGGTTGGCAGCATTACTTAAGTGCACCAGTCAACCGGCTTTCGTGTTATCCGTAGAATTACATTGTGTTTACGGCCCTGTGCTCCTTCTATATATAGTATTATTCTAAGACCTTAGGTAATAACAATTACATGGTTTCCCCTGCAAGGGACGCATTAAAGACTTTACAAAAGGGCAGCACAGAACTACTTGTTGGGCACATTTAAAAAATGTTGTCATTCATAATTAAACCTTGAAAAACCCCTTTAAGTCCTGAATAAATGACTTGTGTGTTAGGCTTTTAGTAAATTTGAGAAATGGTAGGAATGATAATAAAGAACGTTATGCCGGTCGCAAACGTATCTTGCTATCTTAAAGAGATGTCCAGATCTTTCTTTCCTTTACGTTAAAGAAAAGAAGTTAAGTTTTGCAGGACCGTAGCTAGGGTTGGCCTCGAACCCAGGGAGAAATGTATCTTCCTGACAAAGTAGTTTTCAGTGAAAGTGAAATAATAGTGTATGAAGCATCGCCCCTTTCTCACAAGTTCCAGCTAGCTACCAGCCTATTTGACTGGAATGGATTTTACAGTACAGGTACAGGTATGGCTAAGATACAGAATCGTGTAATTCTCCTACTTCTTCCTTAAGTAAAGAAGGCTTGAGGTTTGAGGCTCAAGCCTCATTGAGGCTTGATTTTGTTTGTTCACTGATATTACTTTATTAGTTGAGAGCTCAAAGATATTAACGTTAAACGACAAGACAGAAGCTTTTTCTTCAACTTGCAGTGAACTTAACTTTTAGATTCCCAGTCGCTCTTCTAGTCTTTATCAACAGACTATATCTTGCCATTTAGTTTACACATCGCTATCATAAGGTCTATTCCTTAGCCGTTCTTTGATTTTTCGTTAAGCTTTCATTTTCGTTAGCTTCTCGTCTTTTTTGACGAAATTGAGCTTAACTCCAAAATATAGCTGGAAAATCATGCTTAGCTCTGACAGCATAACTTATTGAAGCTGCTGTTGTCAGCATAAGTCCATAGAGGTTGCTGGAATTTCCAACATGTATTCATTATGTCAGCTGGTATACTGATATTTCCAACATGTATCCATTATGTCAGCTGGTATACGAGTACAACTAGTATTTTCAGCATGATTTTAGTATTAGAAATTTCAGGGTGAATACAGCTGTTATCGTCAGCAGGAGTCCATGAAGACAGCAGTGGATCTGGAAGGAATATCAGCATAAGTCTTAGTGGTAGCGCACAGCCTGCTGTTGACATCAATAGCTCGTTTCCTGCCAACAGACAAAGATATTGAGTGGCGTAATCTAACACAATGTTTTGACCACCAAGTAAGTAACCTATGAGAGGGCATTGCTGTATATGGGAACGTTTTCATGGTCGTAGTACAACGAAACGCTGTCAATTACAGACATGGGATGCATTCGAGAGACCCGACCGTTTAGAACTTTCTGATTAACAGGTGTTTTCTGCAGCATGGATCAGAATCATTTTATCTTGTTATGATAAAATTTGTGGTAAGTTGACAGCCAGAAAGCAATTCTACAGTGAAGAGAACAATTTTATTGTTGCACGTTTCTTCTTTTAAGAGGCATAATTGGAATATATCAATAGAATGCGTTCAATTCCATACATTAAGTGTGTGGTCAATTGATATATACTAAACCTATTGCAATGAGTCATCCTTGAACGAAACCGTTTAAGGGTACTTTGTTGTGTCTCATTGTGACGTTGATAGTTGTAAAAACCACCCAGTAAATAATCATTTACTGGGTGGTTTTTACAACTAACAAGATCAGTAATAATTAAACTCTCAGTTCAAAAATGTCCTCTGCAAGTAGGGATTGTGTATGGGTTGTTCTCAACCCAAACTAGGTCGACACTTATGTGTATTGTGGTTAGAAACACATCGACGATCTACGAATTGACATCTCTGTTAAGAGACATCTCTGTAAAAGACGCCTTGCATAAGGTTTTGCAGCCTGTGGAAACGAAAGGATGGATTTAAGTTTCTATTCTATTCTATAAGTTATATGGCTCAACTTTAATATAAAAACATTCTAGTGTAATACCAAGAATATAATGGGAAAGTACTTACTCTCTAGAAGACAGCTGACTTTCCGTGACGGTGACGGACGAGACGTAAAGGTGATCGTTGCACCAGAGGAAACAGATGGAGCGGGGCTGCAAGACGTTCATGTCGTACTCCCAGTAGAGTTCCGCTCGCTTCACCTTACCTATGTCGGTGTGGTGTGACACGATGAAGCTCCGTCTGCTCCCGTGCTCCACCTTTTCGTACCCGCTGAAACAAACAGATACAATTACAAACTCAGAGCAAGAAATGTTTTTTGTAAATGTGTTTTGCCATGAGCCTGAACGATTGTCGAATGATGGAACAGTTCCCTGATGTAGCATTGCTTTTTGCTCGTTACATTTCCTAGGTGTCTCTCGCAAGATATATTGTGTCAACTATTCATGTTTTGCAAAACACGGAAGTATCAAATGATATATGTTTTGCTTGCCATGCATGATGGTGGTAAGAGAGCATCGCTCGTCTCTGGTAAATACTTCACATAACATTTTTCGGAATTAATTGTAGGTCAGAGTGAGTTCAGGCTCTGTCGGCGCCCTGATGAGTTAGAGGTAACGAATCAGAGTGGTACATAAAATTATGTCGAGCCATCAATTATGACGATTGTCGAATGATGAAACAGGTCCCAGATGTAGCAATGCATTTTGCTTGTTACATTTCCTAGGTGTCTCGCACAATTATATTGTGTCAACTATTCATGTTTTGCTAAACACGGTAGTATCAAATGATAAACAATTGACAGAGTTTATGGGCGAGCTAAATACTCTATAGAATGGGTGTCTTCTTATATAAACCTTCTATAGAAAGACACCTAATCTAATGATACAATTTACTATCCTCTATCTATCCTCTATCTTACTCCTCTATCTTACTCTAATGAAGCGTTTGGTTCTTTGGTTCAATGAAGCTATTAATTCAAACTTACTTGGGAGTCAGATCCATATTTTTAATAACACCATTGTCAGAATGGAGAGTGACTCTCATAAATCCCTGGACCCAGGCCTCAGCCTTGGCTGGTTTGGCCAGCTCTATCGTAACTCTGTAGTGTCTTCCTGCAATTTAAAAATATTAAATATTTACTATTTATAGAAAGCGAAGGTACTACTGTCACTGCTTCTTAGGCGTTAGTTAGTAAACTTAGTAAACTTCTTAGGCGTTAGTAAACTTCCTTACTTGGAAGTTTACTGAGTTCATTCAAGAAGAGGTTTTCATCTTTTCTAAAGTCCTAAAGGAACTCATTCACTGCTTGGTATTAGAGCGATATGGATTAACTTGATTGTGGATAACATCCCCCTGTACACGAGGAGAGTGTTTGCTAGAACTGTTCCAGAGTTGTATCTTACTACCACAAGGAGTTGATTGCTTAAAAAAGGTTGACTTCTAAAACGTGTAAAGAGAAGAGTGTGAACTATTATAGCTCAGCTATCCTTCATGAATGACAATAAAAGCAGGGATTCCAATTAATCCAAAGTTGACTTTTAAAGTGTACCAGAGTTTGAGGACAGTTCTTTCCGAATCAATACTCACTGCAGTAGGGTGCATCCCGACCAGTTTGAACAAAAAACTTAGAACCGGCTGGAATGAGACCTCGTTCTGTGTTGATGCCCATCACAGCGCATCCTGTTCCGTTCTGTCCACACGAGAAGCACTTGCCCTGCGAGCAAATAAGTAATCACAATGTTAGGTCAGGAAATTAAAACCAATCATGCAATCGAATTGACGTAAACATTGAGTCATGCTGCTCCCAACACATAAACACTATTCTAAGGGTGTTTTCTTACGATCAGGCATTCCTTTAAAAGACATTGGGAATTGATGATATATTTGAATTTTAATGAAAAAAATCGGGGAACGGGGTACCTCGGAACTTTTCCTCATCACATAACACATCACTCACGCACATCACAATGCTAATTTTTGCACTTAATGTTGAGGTGTTAATTCTCTTAGTGGCTGGTATCCTTAACGTTTAGATGATCTAGTTCAATATATTGAAACTATATATACAAATATTTATAGACTTAGGCCCGTATTCAGAATCATTTTTAAAAAATCTCTCCTAGGTCGTTCCTAGCTTTCCCCTAGCCTTTTCCTAGAATTTAAGGTGCAAAGTTAGGAAAAGGCTAGGAAAAAGCTAGGAGGATCTCTTCCTAGCCCTAGGGATAGTTAAAAATGTTCTAAAATGAACAATAAAGCTAGGAAGAACCTAGGAGAGATTTTTTTTTAATACTTTTGATCATTCTGAATACGAGGCTTAGTCTCAAATGATATGTTCTATAACTATAATGTTATATAACTATAGTTCTATGTTCTATAACTTCTGAACCAATAGTGATTGGATGTATCCTTGATCCTTAGACGTGAATATATCATCAGTATGGATTTACCTAATCAAAGGTTTGCAGTAACAAGTAACTTGAAGTTATTTCAGCTTCAGATCTACAAGATATTTAAAGAGAGGCATTTATAAATCAGTAGTGTTCTCATGTCTAATTATGGTGAATTATTTCTTAGATAGCTAAAACAACTATTCACCTGTATTGTTATAGTCAGTTACTACGACAATACTGGTACCACAACCCCGCGGTCACAACTACTGCACAGTAATGGAAACAAAGTTTGCACCATTTTACGCACCTGTGTAAAGTGTTGGTAAGAAGGACACCTGTATGCAACATACGGACACTGACTGTTAATGGCTTCGGTGAAGAGTTTGATAGCTCGGACGTGATTACAGGCAAGCAGGACTCTGGATGCCTCCTCTATGCCGTCCCTGATGAGAGTCAACGGCAGCGGGTTCTCAGATATATCACAGCCTGGTTGCTCCTTACCGTTGTTTGGGTAGAAGTCTAAATGACCGCACGGTTCCACCATCCCATAGCCTGCACATGCCATTAGGTAAATTAGATGTAAACTTAGAATAATACTATATATAGAAAGAGCACAGGACCGTAAACACAATGTAATTCTACTGATAACACGAAAGCCAGTTGACTGGTGCACTTAAGTAATGCTGCCAACCTGACAACAAAACATTATTTTAAATATGTGTCATAAATATCTATAAATGAAGAAAGATCGTAAAGAACAAATATAATAACTTAAAAACACCTGCTGAGTATTTAATAAAACTGGTCTTAGATGGCAAAAGGGTGGCGGAATACAAGAATCTACATTTAGTTGACGAGGACTACTTTTAATATAATTTTAAAATACGTGAAACTACAATTTAAAATGCTTTAAATATTGTAATGCACCGATATTTATATTAATATTTTATGAATAATCAATCATTAATTAATAATAGAACATAATAATTCAGCAACCGGAAGTATTGCCAACTTTTTTTTAGAAAATTGTATATTGTTAGGGTGGTAGCATTACTTAAGACCACCAGTGAACCGGCTTTAGTGAACCGGCTTTCGTGTTATCAGTAGTGCTCCTTCTATGTATAGTATTATTCTAAGGATGTAAATTTGTAATTGTCACGCTATGCTTAGTATAACTTTTTCATTAGAAACGCTGTTTAGCAAATTTAAGTTGTTTTTATGAGGCAAAGCCAAGCATAATCAGCAACATAATCGGCAACATAATCAGCAACATAATTAGCAACATAATCCCAAGACTTTACAGTCTGAAATTATCTCACCCCAACTCTTACTCCAATAAAATACCCCAACCTGATAGTACATATAGTATACCCAACATATAGTATCTATACCTAAGATACTAGCCCATACACTGCAGAGACTGCAGATTATATTACTTGCAAAAGACCGGTCAATTCGATCAAATTTAAGGTGTGATTTTACATTGACTAGTAGTAATAAGGGGGGAGTGGTAGTAACTCCAGGCAAGTAGGTCATGTTGTTGGGCCCTTTTTGCCAGCTCACTAAGATAGGTGTTCTACCTTTTTAATTTCAAGTGTAGGTATATTTCATCTAATCTAGACAGAAGAGCCGTGAATTTCTATGGTTCCTCTCATGCTTTTTCAAACAATTATACATATTAAAATTAAAAAGGTTGTATTTACCGCAAGTTGAAGAAGCAATCGAAGAATCAGCTACCGTCGATACTTATTTATATCCAACAGCAAGTATCGACGGTAGCAGATTCTTCGATTGTTTAATCATACATATTTTCACTGACTCTTATAGTGTAGTGAAAACTGGGAACAACACGTGCTCTCACTGTTAAACCAAACCTCCACACACTTTAAACTACAAGGCAGAAACAGTATAGTATTACAATGAATCTACTATGAGGGTCCTACATTTTGCCTATACCCAGTTTTACTTAGGGTAAGGGATCTTTAACGAGTACCTGACAACGCACAGGCTCGAGACCACCGGCTTTACGTCCCTTCTGAAGGACGTGGTACGCAGAATTTTTATTTCTCTCATAATAATCCTAGAGGCCCGTGCTGGGATTGAACCCATGACTAAAGTCCATTCATTCTGTGTATTGGCCGTGTATCTTAACCACAACACCACGGGTGACTCCTCGACATGATTTTAAAAGTCATGTCAATGATTTGTAATAACTCCAAGTCACACGGTAGTTATTGTTATAAAGAGGCTTTTTAGAAAGGTAACTTACCAAGTAAGAGAATACTGGTACCGTCCGTGTGAATGACGTCTACCAGCTCAGCGTCGCTAGGATCCAATCGGATGGTGGTTGGCATGCCCTGGAAGTAAGGTTCAGCAGGATCTAAACCTGTTATTCTCCCTAATCCTGCAACATTCATTCAAGTATTACCTGACTAGATGGTCCAGTAAAGGTTAAAGGAAAAAGGAGCCATGACTTCAAAGTTCAATCTAAGTTTTAGCTTAGCTGTAGTTTTGTTTCATTGCGATAACCCGCAGGATTGGTTTAGTGTTTATACTTTTTCAAATAACCCCTAGAGTTTATTCACACTGTGCAATCAGAGGCTTCCTTTTACGGGAACCTAGTGTGATAGTGATATAATATGGGGGGAGTGGTAGTAACTACCAGGCAAGTAGTCATGTTGTTGGGCCCTTTTGCCAGCACTAAGATAGTGTTCTACTCATTTTAATTTCAAGTGTAGGTATATTTCATCTAATCTAGACAGAAGAGCGGTGAATTTCTATGGTTCTCTCATGCTTTTTTCAAGCAATCATACATATTTATATTTTCACTGACTCTTATTGTCTAGTGATTACTAGGCACAACACACTGTTAAACCAAACCCTCATACACTGTAAACTACTACACACAATAGTATTATAATGAATCTACTATGAGGGTCCTATACCCAGTTTCATTTAGGGTAAGGGTAATTTAACGAGTACCTGACAACGCACAGGTTTGAGACCACCGGTTTTACGTCCCTTCTGAAAGACGTGGTACGCAGAATCTTTATCTCTCTCATAAAAATCCCAGAGGCCCGTGCTGGGATTGAACCCATGACTAAATTAACTCGGAAGTTTAAAGTCCAATCATTCTGTGTATTGGCTGTGTACCTTAACCACTACACCACGGGTGACTCTTAGGGGAAGCTAAACAGTTTGTCTAGTATATTATCTCCAGTCCTACTAGCTACTCTGATTTCATTTGTCTCATCCAGCCCGCTAGCCACCAGTTACTAATCTCACTATTCCCTCTATGGTCTCACCAGATACTCGTTTTAGTTACTGCTCTGTCTAGTTTGGTACAGCCTGACGGGAAGAGGAACCAGTTGCAACCCTGAAGTTAGTGTGCATTCCCATAACCCTGACCGGAAAGCCGAAATTCCGCAGATCTATAGGAGGCGTCTTTTCCCTGATCAACTTCACTAATTTGGTGACCAAAAATACAGCTAAGCCGAGTCCCCACATTCGCATTATTATTATTCTTTATTAATTAAGTGACTTAATAAATAAGTATATAACAAGTCTAATAATACACAAATACTTAAATAAAACACATAACACACAACTACATAGCTATCAATATAAAAAAGCACATTATATAATATAGGATTATATTATGTAATAAAATCCTGCAATGAATAATATGCTTTCTCTATCAAATGTTTTTTGTTTCTTTAATAAAGGAATTAATCTTTTCAATGACCTAACTGAGTGAGGTAGTTATTTGTAACCACTTATAGCCAGATTGAATGGGTGACGCTTTAAATAATGATGTTCTACATTTTATTGGATACAGATCTAACTTATTTCTAGTGTTAAAATTGTGCACGCTGGAGTGAGTTTTGACCTTCAGATCATTGCATGGTCTGAAGGTTCAATATCGTTCCGACCCTCCACTGGACCGCATAACGTTGTCTTAACGTGACTCCAAATTGGTTTTGGACGAAATTTAGCACCGTATTTGCCTAACAGTCAAAAGAAACCGCATAAAACCTTGGCTTGGATTGGCTGGCCTTGAATCCAATACCTCCCAAGAGAATAATACAAGAGGTAACCCTATATAAAGTCATCCTCCGGTGAATTTGAACCCTCGACCTTCAAGGCGTAAAGCGAGCGCTCTACCACTGAGTTATCGGTCCTCGGTGCTTTGCTCTTCATTTCACCAACTCGTAAGTGAAATCGTGAAAAACTCTGCATCCCAACACAGACTTTATTAAATTCGAAAAAGTGCGAGTAAAAGAATGGCTCTTAAACGAGCAAGTAAAAGAAGGGCTCTTAAACGAGCAAGGTAAAAGAAGGGGCTCTTAACGAGCGAGCAAAGAAGGGCTAAACAGCGAGGACGAAGCGAAGAAGACTCTTAAACGAGAGCGAAGGGCTTTTAAACGAGCGAGTAAAAGAAGGGCTCTTAAACGAGCAAGAAGGGCTCTTAAACGAGCGAGCAAAAGAAGGGCTCTTAAACGAGCGAGCAAAAGAAGGGCTCTTAAACGAGCGAGCAAAAGAAGGGCTCTTAAACGAGCGAGCAAAAGAAGGGCTCTTAACGAGCGAGCAAAAGAAGGGCTCTTAAAGCAAAAGAAGGCGAGCGAGCAAAAGAAGGGCTCTTAAACGCCGACCGCCAGTATCAACTTAGTATGTTTACAATTTATTTTGTTTGTCTCTTTATCATGAAAATATTATATTGACCCTCTCTTAGACTGTTTACTTTTTGAAGGACTAGCTCTAGTTGAACAAATCATTGATACCTTTAACTCGTTCACCAGCATAACCAGCAGTGTGAGCTCCCAGACTATGACCTATTATATGAACCTTACTCGGATCTACTTTGTAGTGTTCCTGAAACATACAAAAACTTGATTATTTTAAGCTCGACGGTTTTACCTTACTCGTCCAAATTTAATAATAAGACAGCTAAGTTTCGACTGGGTCATTCAAGTATAGTCATACATATCAGTATAGTCATTATAATCTCGGAAACACAGTCATAAGTCGACCGTGTTTCCAAGATGACAAATCTGATGTCGCATAGGAACCAACGCCTCAACTTGTTCATCACCAGTGCATTGAGCAAAACTTTTGTTGATGGTTACTGTGAAATGAAATATTAGGTTATTTTAAAGGATTTGGTTACTGACCTTAAGATAATTAATAAAATAAGCTAACTCCAGTCCTACGAGTCTAGTGTTGGCTGTAGCTTGGGTGTAGAGAGGAAGGGAACCGCCAGCCCAGTCTACCACAATCACGTTCCAGTCCGAGTGCTTCAGTAGCTCCAGCCTCATCTCCTGCAACAACAGATCCAATGATTAGAATATACAGTGAAGCCAGGTGAGACCACGTTATATTCTACCATAACACCTTGCTTGTACTACATATTATCACGTATCAGGTATTCGAACGGATACAAATTTAAAATCAATATTTGTATAAAAATCAACTTTGGGGAGGATACGAACCCAATTGAAACCAGGTTGAAAATAAAACGGGAAAATTGAAGGTTAATTTTTTGCTAAGAAAAAGGTCTGAATCGAATGAAACCAATTCAGAAATGAAACGACTACTTTGAGTGACCAAAATGTTGAAAAGTGTATGGTTAATAACGGGAACACCTTACATGCGCTCGGTAAACTAAAATGTTGATTGAGATGAAATGTAGACTGAGATGTGTCTTTAGGGACTTTAGTTCAATTAATTTGGTCTGGAGCCGATATGAGCCCTCAAAGTCATCAATCCCGGAGGATCGGGTTCGAATCTTGGTTTCGGACATTATTTTTTATAGGCCTTCCTACACTTTTTAAGACGGGAGAATTTCTTTCGTTGTTAAGGAAAATCTTATATTGTTACTCACGAATCCAATTCTTACTGAGGTATTTGAGGGTTTATGGCTCTTAGTGGAAACAGAAACAGTTCTACTTGTTTGTCAATTTTCCTAGTGTTTTCCAAGGAAACGTGCTCAAACGTGTCAGCCTTAAATGTAGTGCAGAACTGATTAAGCAAGAGCAAGTATGGTTTTATACAACATATTGGATAAACAGACACATTTCTTTGGAAAATTGACTAGTTGAAGCATTGCAGTTTCCACTATGATGCATCAAACACTATACATGAGCATTAAAAGTAAGAATTTCAAAAAAAGCTGACCCTGGCTTGCGGAGCTCCACGGCAGAATTTTCGCGATAGTTCTTGCTTACCTTGACCCAGGAGCTAAGCGGCGTGTCTATAAACCCATGAATAATAAACTTGATTTCTCTATCTGTCCTGAAGTTTGATCTCTCGATGGATTTCTCATTCTGAACCCTTAGGAGCTGACCCTGGAAAAAGAACAAATCAAATGGTTATCTCGGCACAATGGGGATTTTTTATAAACCAATGGGATATTGTACCTAAAAGGTGAGAGTTAAAACTTTTCGTATTGAATATCTGGTTCCGTAATTAAAATCTTCGTCACTCGAAGAATCAGCTACCGCCGATACTTGCTATTGGATATAAATATCCCTGGACTGGTATCGGCATAACGCCATTATCAGCAGGCGGGGCAACACTCGAGCTCTCAACTAATAAAGTTATATCAGATATTAACTTCTAGTCTCAATGAGCACAACGAGCCCTCTGAACATGGCTTCAGAGGAAGATCTTTAGAGGGCTCGTCGTGCTCATTGAGACTAGAAGTTAATCACTGATATATAACTTTATTAGTTGAGAGCTTGAGTGTTGCCCCGCCTGCTGATGATGGCGTTATGCCGAAACCGGTCCAGGGATATTTATATCCAACAGCAAGTATCGACGGTAGCTGATTCTTCGATTACTTCTTCAACTTGCGATAAATTCAACCTTTTTAATCTTCGTCACTCTTGAAGATTCGCATATTTGGGGTCATAAAGCAGCCTCGTTTTTGAGTTTTATTCTCGTCGTAATATTGATAGCTTCAAAAACAAATTGGTTAATTACTTTAAAATATAAATAATAACTTAATTAGATTTCAAGTTTCTTTGTCACCTCATTAGGGTTATCCCTGGTATATAGGATGAACTTGGTATCTATGACGGCACGAGGAAGCGGGAACACGTTGAACGGTCTGTAGATGAGGTGGTACCATTCCCTGGTGATGTTGAGGCAGCCCAGCTCGTCATAGCACCGCTGCTCCACCTCGTCTGACACGACTACAACAACAGCATCTCACTTGCTTAATCAGCACAAAACAAATATTTCATGCGTGAACCTGTTCATATCAGGGAACAACACATCTCATAAAATAGGATCTTCCGACTCAGTCGATTCTCCTAATTAGGAAGGAGGATGACATCGAATGACATTACGAAAGATCTATGGAACTAACCAAGTTGTTCACTACAACGGCAGATAATACTACACTGGAAACGTAGAAAAGAATTCAAATCTGGACATAAAGACGCGTTTAACTCATCTTAGCAATTCTAGATAGTGCTACTACAATAATAGCTACCGTTTGAACGGTGAACAGACCACCAAAATGCGCAAGGGAAACCAAGGATTTTGAATAAAGGGGATGACGCACTAAGTCGATTAGCCATCGTGAGAGAATGCAACACGAAACAAACGTCAAAAACCAACTTCACATGCTTGGTACGAACTGCGCATGCTTACAATTCTTATAACAGCGCAGGGCTTAAATTTTAGAGGCAAACTTACCTCTCAATGGTTTCCCATTGTTTATTGCTTGAGAAGGTTATAACAAACACACTTAAATTATCACTCACTGGAGTGGCAAAGTATAGTCCAAAATTTAAAATTAAATATGCACAAATGACTTAACAAGCACCACAAATGTAACAATCACAAGAAGCACAGATGAAATTTTAGAAGCAAACTCGATAACCTTGCTACATAACTTGCGTTTGGTGCCTTTTTTTCATTATAACCATGGGGAAGGTAAGTTTGCTCCTATTTCTCTATCTCATACATTTTCCATGGGGTTAGAAATGTTCCTTAATGCGTCATCCCCTTTATTCAAGATCCTTGAGGGAAATAAACACACCAAACTGGCGATGAAGAACCGAAATGATCGCTTTAAATGCCGCTGTGCCTTGATGAGTTTGATTCGATCAGGCTGTACTTTCGTAATACTTGTCCTTCGAAAGACTTTCTTTATTGTTTCCTCTCTGAGTAACTTTAGCAGAACAAACTCAGGTACAGATTAGTTTAAACATAGGTTTATTGAATCTCAAAGTGATTACATGCAAGGAATATTTGATGTTCAAGGCTCAACCCGATTCTCCAATCTGGTGAACATAACCACATACCGGAGCTGATTTTATTTTGTTGTAAGACTTTAGGATTAAGCAAAGCCAATAAAATATCTTAAAAGTCACTTGGGGTAAAAGCTACTCTACCTCTACAAATGCTCTCTTCTACCAAATGATTTTATTAATAATCTAATAATCTGTTTTCGCTTTTGCTGAGCAATAGCGTCTCAACTTGCTGTTTATTTATTTTTTTTTTTTAATTCTTGTAGTTGGGTACTTACACGGTAGCCAGGGTAAGTTAGGTAAGTTTGGCAGGTTGACCTCAATTCGGTTGTTCTTGCCCCAATCGAAGAGACCGGCATGGCCGCCATATGTCAGATCAATAAGAACTATAAGCAGTAGACCACTCGCTATCATGACACCTGTAACAGTAATCATCATCATCTGATCATCAAGGCTTTTCTACAAGTCCTACCTGACTTGCTAGGCAAGTTTTCACTACAAGGCAAGTATTAGAGTTGAACACTTCACTCGTCAATTATACCGGCTGCAATATTCATTCAACATTAAATCCTCAAAAATGAGGTAAAAACCTGCGCCTCAGCAATGGTCTTCATATTCCCCCTTCAGGGGGGGGGGGGGGGGTATGAAGACCTAAGTCGACTCTCGCGAATTCAAAATGACTGAATTTTTTATAACACAGAACAACTGACCTGAAAACAAATGATCTGGCATATTACACGGAACCAAAATTGCACCACCAGGCTTATAGTAGTAATATAGGGGGAAGTGGTAAAAACTACCAGGCAAGTAGACCACGTTGTTGGGCCCTTTTGCCAGCTCCCTAAGATAGTGTTCTACTCCTTTAAATTTAAGTGTAGGTATATTTCAATATAATCTAGACAGAAGAGCCATGGATTTCTATGGTCCTCTCATGCTTTTTCAAGCAACCATACAATTTTCACTGACTCTTATAGTCTGGTGAAAACTAGGAGCAAAACGTGCCCTCACTGTTAAACCAAACCTCCATACACTTTAAACTACAAGGCAGACACACTATACCTGGCATATAACACGGAGCCAAAACTGCACCACCTGGCATGTATCACGGTGCCAAAATTGCACCACCTGGCATTTAACAGAGCCGAAATTGTACTGTTTGGCATATAACACGGAGCCCAAATTGCACCACCTGGCATGTATCACGATACCAAAATTGCACCACCTGGCATGTATCACGATGCCAAAATTGCACCACCTGGCATTTAACAGAGCCAAAATTGCACCGTTTGGCATATAGCACGGTGCCAAAATTACACCGCCTGACATATATCACGGAGCCAGGGCAGCGTCGCCTTGAAGATCTAGTTACAAAAACCAGATATATAAACAGAAACCGAATGAACTTGAACTACTCCTTGTATGTATTTGTACATTCTCTTTACGACTTTAATAATATCCATACATATTTACTCAGATCCAGTAAGTCGAAACAATATTATTTTTACATAACTAACCTTTCGCTGCTCTATTAGATCGACTTATCGCCCTTTAAATACCCATAATCGACTTACAAGCCCTTCAATTTATTTCTAACGTAATTCCAATTATTATTTGGGGCATTTCGAGATCGTCATTATAAATGCTAACATGTTGTTGTTATGCTCTAACATGTTGTATTTTGTTGCACTTATATAGATAGTGAATTGATTAAACAAAATTCCAGTTTTAGGGCATTTCGCCCTAAAACGTGGTTCGCTGCTGGAACCACCTCAGGTGGGTTGCTCCTACTATCCTCTAAGTATCAATTAAAATTGGCGAAATCTTTTTAATACAAATACTATTCATATAATGTTAGAGCATTGCCCGGGCTGCGAACCCCAGAGCTCCTGTGTCGGAATCGAGTACAAGTGAATATTATTGAATACTATATAAGAGTTTATTAGGTTGCAGCAGGGTCCTCCCACAGTCAGAAGAAAGTTAAACCCCGCTACAGTAAACAAAGTCCAAAACCTCACTACGTCTACGTTTAAGTTTAATAACTCTTCGACAGGTCGTTTAGAACCACACTGTTCTTCAGCAAAAAAAAAAATCCCTGCAAGAAGAAGCGGGAAA
>JACMZG010000019.1:4275730-4291927 GCA_018340805.1 Microvelia longipes
TTATAATACCTTTAAAGGACATGCCTTGTAGATCAAAAATAAATAAAAATCATTCAAGTCGCCCAGGTAGCAGTGGAGAAAAGGAGGTTTGAAAATGACATTTTTGACGACTTTATTATTGGCCGATAACTTAATTATGACGTCATTACCAATAAATAAAAAAAATCTTTTAGTATACAGTGGGTGTATGATAATTGGTCAACGCTACATATATCTTATTGTACATACGTAAACGTCTATATGACCTCAAAGGGGCCATATCAACGATCGAAATTCGTTAGATACATGGCAAAATGGAAAATGTAAAAATGTTTATGTAAAAATAAATACTAAAATAATAACTTTGTGGACATAAAAAGGACATAGCTAGGTGACGAAAATTAACAGCAAATAATACTAAACAACGTGGCCGTGAAGCGGCCACAAGGAGGCCCCCGGGCTTCGAAGTGGCCAAGGCTGCGTCGAGGCTACGGGTCGAAGGCCCTTATTATGTTTTTAAGACTTGATGGCAAGAAGTGAAACTCCTCGCTGAGGCGATCATTCCCTAAGCCCTATTGAACACTGATGTTAAATAACTTGAATAGCATCATACCAAAATAATTCTGCAGGGGTTCCCAAATGTGCATCTAAAGAGGCATCTACCATCCAAATAAATTTTAGCGTATACCTTGTCACAGGTGTGAGTATAAAACAATTTTTTTATGAGCCTCCTTGCGGTTTAAGCATATTAAATAATTATTTCTAGTTATAATTACATAAAATATCAGCTAAAGAAAATTTTGCTCTTTTTAAATTGAATATTTTTCTAAAATTTAACATTTTTTTCGTAAAAGGTTTGTATATAGTAAAAATTTTCCCGCGTCGCCAAAGTTTCTTTCTTTTTCCCTTATTTTTCTTCCATTTTTCGTCTCTTGGTGGGGGGGGGGCGTTTGCCTCCCCTTCTATCCGCGCCATGACACAGCACTTAAAAACTATATACTAAGTTAGACGTACTTAATATCGACAATATACAAATGACATGCATACTTTACGGACTGAAAATAAGGGATGAACTGACGGAAATACTTCACGACAAAGAGACGAGAAGCGAAACAATGAGATTATAACAGCTACTAAAGAAGCGAAACAAAGAGATTATACCAACTACCTAAGAAGTTTTTACTTCTCATGTAGTTAAGTTCTTAAGTATTAGTTTATTAAGTACTTGCCACACAGCGGAGAGTTTATTTATATTTATATATAAAATTTATGTTAAATCAAAAACAATGTCGTAAGTGACACAAAGTGATAAAGTCCATTAGGAAAACTAGTAGTTCTGAGAGAGACGAGATTACGCGGGTCATTAAGCTGTCGTAATTAGTAAGTTCAGTGAACCCCTGGGCTGGCACGGAAAATTTTCTTGAAGCTATTACGCTTGGTACTTTTCTATGTTTTGTAGTGTCAAGGGATTTTCCGGCTCGAGCTGTGTGAGAGGAAAACCCGCTATGAAAAGGTTTTAACTCGTTAGCAAATAGAATGGAATTCAGTGTATTTGAGTTGATCCGTCAGAGGGCACCTATTTGCTGATGACATCTATATAATGTACCCCGTGCAACATTTTACATGCACCATCATTTTATTCATATAAATAAATAAGAGGGGTGCCGTCCTAGACTGTTGATAACACCTCCCTTCCATCCTCCAAAAACTAACTTAGCTCCTATTAACTATCTATAGTTAACTAAAGTTAACTAACTAAGTTAACTATAGTTAACTAACTATAGCTCACGCGAGTGAGCTACTATTATCAGTTACAACTATTATCATTATTACTCATAACACCTTTCAACAATTATCCGTATTTTGATAACGCCTTCAACAGGTATCAGTATTTTGATAACGCCTATCAACAGGTATCAGTATTATTGATAAACACCCTACAACTATTATCAGTATTATTCGTAACGCCTATCAACAATTATCCGTATTTTGATAACGCCCTACATTATTGTCAGTATTACTCATAACATTTAAAACAATTATCAGTATTATTGATAACGCCTATCAACAAGTATCAGTATTATTGATAACACCCTACAACTATTATCAGTATTATTCGTAACGCCTATCAACAATTATCCGTATTTTTGATAACGCCCTACAATTATTGTCAGTATTACTCATAACATTTAAAACAATTATCAGTATTATTGATAACGCCTATCAACAAGTATCAGTATTATTGATAACACCCTACAACTATTATCAGTATTATTTCGTAACGCCTATCAACAATTATCCGTATTTTTGATAACGCCTACAATTATTGTCAGTTTAGTCATAACATTTAAAACAATTATCAGTATTATTGAAACGCCTATCAACAAGTATCAGTATTATTGATAACACCCTACAACTATTATCAGTATTATTCGTAACGCCTATCAACAATTATCCGTATTTTTGATAACGCCCTACAATTATTGTCAGTATTACTGACAACGTCTGGGGAGCGTTATCATTAATACTGAGCCTGGTGTTGGAAAACAAGAATATGTGTGACCACAGGTTTACGTATAGACGTTGCTGTGTGTCCTTTAAAGAGTCGTGTCAACCAGAACTGCCTGCATGGGCTCCTGTATTTCTCCTTTATATTGTAATATTCTTGTAGTATTTTGTTGCTTCTGTTACAGCAGGACATAGCCCCCCCCCCCTAGAGCAAAGCCCCCCCCCATGCTTCCTTACGATACTTGGCGAGAGCAAATAATATTTCTTACTTTGCAGTGCTGGTCCTGTTCTCGGCTCCACCCCTTCATACGAACTGATGATCTTCTAAAACAGACAAAGCACAATTTTCTCAGACACCTCTTCTCATCGACACAACCATCTGTTATGATTAGTTATCTTATGTTGATACATATGCGCAAGCTACGCATCTCTGCGCCTTGTTATCAGGGAAACGATGCGGCGCAATCAATGTCAGGCCCTCATATCTGTTACTTAGATCCAGTAAGCGAATTATCTATAAACATATTTGCCATTGTGATATATATATATATATATTATATATATATATTTATATATATATATATATATATATATATATATATATATATATATATATATATATATATATATCAATATTCTAAATCAAAAAAATATATAAGTTACACAAAAGCTTACAGTGATCACTCAGATATATATATATATATAATATATATATATATATATATATATATATATATATATATATATATATATATATATATATATATATATATATATATAATATATATATATTTATATATATATATATATATATATATATATATTATATATTATTGTGTGTGTGTGTATGTATATATGTATATAGCCCTTAAACACAAAGTTTGAGTAGGGTGTCGTTTTCAATGTTATTTGTGGCATTGAATCGTAAAAAACGGTACAAATGCCTAATGACTATTGTCGTATGGGGTCTGGGCTCGAATATTGGTACATATAGGCCCGTATTCAAAGACATCTTCCTAACATTTTCCTAACAAGGAACAAGGAGAATGTTAGGAAGATGTCTTTGAATACGGGCCTTACACTATATAAGTTTAACTGACACAAAATAATTGTGCGAGAGACACCTAGGAAATGTAACAAGCAAAATACAATGGTAGCATTGTAGAATGTCGAATGATGGAACAGTTTCCAGATGTAGATCTGGGAACTGTTCCATCATTCGACATTCGTCAACACTGATGACTCCACATAATGTCATGTCCCACTCTGTTTCGTAACGTCTAACTCATCAGGGCGCCGACAGAGCCTGTACTCACTCTGACCTTTAATTAATGTAGCATTGCATTTCCTTAATTAATTGTAATTAATTATTAATTGTGTGCTAATTAATTGCTAGTTCCAAGGACAACCTGAGCCAACATAGTGGTCGTGGTTGTTAGTATTCATTCTGAGCTGTGGCATCTCTGAGCTCTGGGGTTCTCTGCTTATATTACCATTGGTTCAAATATCCTTTATCACCAACTTTAACAATAATTATTTTGCGCGAAGCTGATGTCACAAACACCTCAGGAGATTTCCGTCGGGTTACTCCTGATGAGCTAAAAGGGTTTAAACGGCAATTATAATTAGGGTACCTATGTTAACCTGTGTTAACTTGATCCAAAACCAAACGAACCTCTCCCAGGCGACCTGGAAGCAACGAGGCGTCCTTGTTTGGTCAAAACAAAGACGTGTCAGATTAATGAATAAGCATGGATAATGCGGTGTTTAGACACACTGTGAGCTAGCAGCTCGCTTACAGTGATCACTCATCTCGTCTCTCGTCAGATCACTGTCATATCAACTAGGCAAGTAGACATTTTTCCTTTTTATTTTCTTGAAGTTCATTTAATAACCTTTTTACTTTTCCTAATTAATACTGTAGGTATATAGGAAAAGTATTGTGTTTGCAAAAAAATCCGAAACCGGGATGAAACCGGAATTATCCGTTCCAGGCGTTTTTATGGCCTCCAAACTGGTTTTCACTAAGTCGTCTGTGTGTGCGTGTGTCTGTTATCGTAGCTCCCAGTGTATTTAAGTTAAGAGAGTTGAAACTTCGTAGAAAAATCAGTTTACCACTGTTATTGTGCTTTTCGAAAAATAAATTGTTTATGACGTCATTAACCCGCAATAATGACTTGGCAAAAATTTTGAAAAATGATAAAACTCGGAAAAATCATGCGATTGGATTGAGATTTGGCACGCATGTAACCATGTATTCTTATATTGTTATTTTTATAATAAAATGTTATATGTTATTCTTATAATGTTATTCTTATAACATATGTGACAAGTTTCATCTCATTATCAGCATTAGTTACATTTTTATTGAATGACTTGTGTACGTTAGTTAAAAAATTGCAAGAAATCAGAAAATGATTCAATGGAGTGTACATTTAGTACAAGGGTATACCTTTACTTAATGAATAAGTACACAAAGTTTCGATTAAATACGACAAGTATATCCATGATTTTTGTTGGATCATAACACTTAAGTAGCATTGAGCGTGGTCAGTGCTGTATGGGTGACCACTGAGAATGAAACGGATGCATTTACTATCTCAGGACAAGTGAAACGAGTCCGAAAACATGTTGCTGTATAAATTTTGCGAATTGTTCTTTCCGAGGACGAACGAAGCGAGTCCGAAGCAGGATAGATTAGCGTAGCGAATCCGATGTGATGAGAGAAAGTTCCGAGGTGCCCCGTACCCGATTTTTTCTTATTTAATTAATAATTTTATTACAAGTAAACGATGTATTGTTATTACAGAACATTTGTTTTTATGTAAAATAGAGAATCCCCTTTATTCAAGATCCTTGGTTGCGCCCTATAGTCCAAGAGCCCAGGGGTGTTTTGTTAATAAAAAGTGTAATGGCTGGAACCGGTCTCAATTTTCGTAAATATATTCCTGAACAAGGATCTGCAATTCTGCGACTCGTATCGGATGGGTGTCCCAGGCAGAACCTTGATCCCTAAAGTGCGTTCTGCCTGGGACACCCATCCGATCAAGTCGGCAGAATTGCAGATCCTTGTTCAGGAAGGCATTTACGAAAAATTGAGACCGGTTCCAGCCATTACACTTTTTATTAACAAAACACCCCTGGGCTCTTGGTCTACTAGTGGAGAGCCCTTAAGATTCAAAAATTTATCTTATACAGTTCAAAACTTAAGAGGGGGAGACTTGTGAACCACCCTGTTACAACCAAACCTTGAGATCGTTCTACATAAATGTTAAATTCGTTCCACAAATCAAGCCATATGGATTGTGATGGTTTTTGGAGCTCCCATTGGTTCCCGCTATTAAATTACAACGGAAATGCACTACCAACGTCAAGTCAAAATATGCTTGTCTACAAAATTCATAGAGGTAGAGTACGTAGATATGGCAGTGACTAACCCATACCATTATGAAGCCTTGGGTTGTATGAATGAATGACTCCTCGCGTGAGACAGTTTGGCTCAGCTGTCTATTCGCGATTCAAAGTCCGTAGCAGCGCCACCGTCGCTGATAAGAAATTGATAACAAAAGGGTGATCATTGTTAAAGTCCTTATGGCTTTTTTTTTGGTTTTTCTTGTATATGACGATTATTTCTTTAAATTTTTTATTAAAATGCTTTAATTTAATTAATTTTAGGGCGTATGAACTCAGTAGAATCACTATTTCGTTGAAAAATAGGGTTTTAATGGGTTGTCACGAGTATTTAAATCGAGTTATAAGAAGGTGAAAATCACAATATAGTGTTTTATTTTAGTTATTGTTAATAATGTTACTTTTAAATAACTTTAGTTTGCACAAAATTACCTTTTAATTGCATTAAATTGTTTAAATTAGTTGTAACAGGTATTTAAATTAACTGATAACAAGCTGATTTTCACCGTAATGGTGTTATAATTTATTAATCAATTTTATTTACTCACTAAAATAATTAATAACTCAATAAATTCAGTTTTTTGTAAAATGTTTGTTTAAATTATCCATTTAGGTTTTATTATTTCTGGGATAAATCGGAAAACTCCAAGTCTGTAGTGATAAGAGCCTGATTCTATATTTTAAAATCCTGGAATAATCGAAATATTAAATTTATCTATGAAATATTAGCACCGATGATCGTTCTAATAATTTTTACCTCATTTCTCGCAAATTAGTTAATAATAGAGAAATTAAGGAAGAATTTTTATCAGCTTCCATGCTAATCTTATAATAAAAAATAATTGTTGGTCACTCTTTTGTTTTCCCGGCATTGGTATTGCCAACCTTACAACTATCTCTTTGAATCGTGAATGGGGATTCTGGAGTCTGAGAATCATAGAGAGTCAGACTCTAGAGCAGCTCAGGTAGTCTTGTGAACTGCCTGCACTGATTGAAGCCTATTTGTGTAAAATAATTGTGATTATACAAAGCGGAGTTAACCCTCCTTCAAGTTCATTATTAAGAGAGACCGCGTCCTTACTCGTTGTATTATTTGCTTATTAATTTGTGCGCCTTGGAGCCCTGGAGTATAGTCTATGCACCTTGAAGTCCAGGGGTACATTCCGTACCCCAGGGCTCCAAGTCGTATTGAGGTGGCAATATCCCGATATTTGACCAAATGGTTAATTCACCAACGTGATAACTTTCATCAAAGAGGTAGGGAAGGTAAATAAGGAAACAAAAGATTTATGCCCTTAAAATAATACTATATATAGAAGGAGCACTACTGATAACACGAAAGGCGGTTCACTGGCGCAACTAAGTAATGCTGCCACCCTAACAATATACAATTTTCTAAAAAAATTGGCAATACTTTCGGTTGCTGAATTATTATGTTCTATTTTTAATTAATGATTGATTATTCATAAAATACTTATATAAATATCGGTGCATTACAATATTGAAAGCATTTTAAATTGTAGTTTAACGTATTTATTAAAATTATATTAAAAGTTCTCGTCAACTAAATGTAGATTCTTGTATTCCGCCACTCTTTTGCCATCTAAGACCGGTTTTATTAAATACTTAGCAGGTGTTTTAAGTTATTATATTTGTTCTTTACGATCTTTCATCATTAATAGATATTTATGACACATATTTAAAATAATGTTTTGTTGTCAAGTTGGCAGCATTACTTAGTTGCACCAGTCAACCGGCTTTCGTGTTATCAGTGAAATTACATTGTATTTACGGTCCTGTGCTCCTATTTATAGTATTATTCTAAGTTTATGTCGATAAAAAATGAAGGTTTAGGTGTGCAGGTGAATATACTGCCTCAGGAGTTGAATGGTTTGGTGAGTGGTGTATCAAGGTGGTGAAGCCGCTGGAGAGACACGTGAGCTCCAAGCCGTTACTGTTCACAATAATCATCCAAATAAACCATTACATTGAAATAAAGTCAATTATATTTAGAATGCTTTAAGTTTAGTATAGTGAATCGCTATTTGAATACAAATCAACATACAGTAATATAAGACTAAGAGAAAACTACACTACTATATATGTCCATGCATAATAAGTGAGTAGGAAAAACCAAGCATTGTCTTACAGTGATGGTGGGGAGAACATGGCAACGTAGAACTGCACAACAACGAATCCTATTTAATTTAAAGAAGTAACGTAAAGTCTCTCAGACTTTACGTCTTACGTCTTGATTTTAAGGAATTTTCTTTGGTAAAAATACGCTAATCGGATAGGCGTCACAAACAAATATGTTTCTGAAAAATATACACACATTCACACACACAACACACCACACACACACACACACACACACACACACACACACACACATATATATATATATATATATATATATATATATATATTATATATATATATATATATATATATATATATATATATAATGCCCGTTTAGAGCCTTGCGGCTCATCAGGGCTAATCCCAGCGAGAACCACCTCGGGTGGTAGTAACAACCGTTACACTCAAAGTGTATTCTAAAGCTGGCGATAATTTATCTAAATAATAATCTTCTATAAACTGAGAGCGTAACCTGGGATGCGAACCCCAGACCTCCGTGGGTGTCAAAGGTCAGTGTAAAGACTTAACGTTTCATTAATAATCCCTCATTGAGTTCATAAATTTTCATCGGATTATCCCTCATTGAGTTCATAAATTTTCATTGATAATCCCTCATTGAGTTCATAAATTTTCATTGATAATCCCTCATCCCCCTCATTGAGTACATAAATTTTCATTGATAATCCCTCATTGAGTTCATAAATTTTCATTGATAATCCCTCATTGTGCAACATTGTTGCTGGTTTCCTTTATCAAATTACCTTTTCCTTTTCCCGTTTCCTTATTTTAACCTTCCTATCCTAATCCTGCCTTCCAATCTCAGTTTCGTCCATTAATCTGGGGCAGTGAGGGCGTTTTGTAGCTTCGAAACGCCCGCGCTGACTCAGCTTTTTGGGGGATTCTGTTGAAAGGTTGGCCATCCTGCGCCGTGGGTACCCCCCGCCAACCGCCAAATTTTCCCTCAGTCTGGTTCCCGGCGTCTCCCGTTCCTGTCTCTCGACTTCCGTTATCATTTTATTAGGTATTTATTACTTTTCCTTCCTTCTTAATCTCTTAATTCGTAAATTATTAACTTCTCTCCATACTTTTCATTAAGCTTTATTTATTTCGTTGATCAAAGCTGGCTTTCGCCGCCGAGATCGTCTCTCACACGACCGGCCGCATATCCTTGCCCTTTCCTTTCAGTTTATGATTTTATCGTGGTCCCGTGGCCTGGCATTTAATGCTTGCATGGTAACAGAGCGAAAAACGATCGTTTTAAGCCAAAATTTAGGGAAATCTGTTGAAATTTTTTTTGTGAAAAACGTGTCGGCGTCCTGTTCAAAGGTCAAAACGGAGGTTAGGATCGCCCGATTTTTACGTAACTTTTCTTTAATTTTCATTATCTTGTTAAAAATAGCCATTTTATTTAACAGTGCATTTAATTATAAAACTAATTTGCATAAAACCGGCGTAAAATTTAACTTAGTAGCAGCAGAAGGACGACAGGAACGAGAGACGTCAGGAGCTGGCTCAACGGCCCGTCCCAAAAAGTGTGAGTATTCGGCCACTTGGCTCACATTGTTTAAGAAGTGGTCATTGGCCCTTATTTAAATTAATAAATTCTTTAAATTTAATTGATATAATTAATAGTAATTCTCACATATTCAATAACTTTAAACTCAACCGTACACTTCTGCGTAGGCGAAGTGACGTAGTCCCCCTTACTTACATTAAAAATTTTTACATTCTTTTCACTCAAATTATAACCATACTTATAGAAATTATGCAAAAATCTGTATAACGTTGGTTGGAAATTGGATCAGTCTCTAGTTTGGACTTTGTGTGCACAAGCTATCTCTTATATGATAATTACTGTTCAGAGTTCCCAAACATAATAAAGTTACCTTTATTTTATTCCATTAAGCTTGATAATTAATGCAGTTTTTTTGTTGTTAAACCATCAATCACCCTATAACCTGTCTGAGGACGAGAGAGGTATATATCGACTAAGACAGCCACGTTAAAAGCAGAGACAACAGTAAGCAAACTGGAGCAGTAAGCAAACCGGAGCAGTAAGCAAACTGGAGCAGTAAGCAAACCGGAGCTATAGCCCACATAACGTACAGTACCATACCTGCCTTTATCGGTGAGATCTTTCCAATTTATCAATTTATAATAGTGGTGATTTTAATTACTATTGGTACAGTAGCTTCCGCTAGTACCTCCTATAGGTGGCTGGGTATTATACTTAATTATTTTTTGTTTTTAAAAAAATTTTTTTTTTTTCCTTTTCTCAATTTTTTTAATAAAAGTAATATATTTAAGGTTAGTCATGGTTTTCCCGTACGATTTAACGGAAGTGCCCACCACGGTAGCGTGGATAAAAACACTTAGTAAGAGCCAACTTAGGCAACAATGCAATGAGTGGGGCATATGTGCCGAGTTTGACAACGCTGAACACATGAGAGCTTTAATACATGCCTTTGTTAGGCGTCACAAACGCACAGACGTGCCAGTAGTCACAACTGTGACAGATACTACGCAGTCGACCACGACCACAGTGGCCCAAACGGTCTCTGCCGTTACTACTGTTGGAGCTCATACTGATGGTAATATGCCAGGCAATTATAGTCAGGCCTTGCCCTCCTCTTCTAGTACTACTACTGCACATGACACCTTTGTATTTAAAGCCACTTTAGAACACCCCCCACCACCTACTGAGGCTGCTAGAGCAAGCTCTGTACCGTCATTAACTAATATTAATACCCCCCCTAGGCCTATATCTAACTCATCTGAGCGATCTTTATTGACTCAGTTAAGCGTCATGGCTACGCGCAAACTATTGGAACTCAGCGCTAGTGCAGACCCCCCTGTCAATACAGCACAACAAGTAAGGTTGTCTTTGCCAAATGACCCTACCAGTTTCAACCGTAATGACATTAATCTAAATTTGAACCATGCGACCGAGACTATGTTCGGTAACCCGCCATCTAGGGCCACCACCCCAGATCATTCCCCCACATCCTCCCACCATCCTAGCCCACCCCAGACCCCAACCTCTCAACCCATATTCACGTTAGCCGAAGTCCAAGCAATCATTTCGAACTTATCATCAGTTAAAGTGAGTGACAATATGGCTCAGGATAATAACTGGGAGTTATGTCAAAACCTTCCAACTAATGAAATAAACCTCAGAGGCCATCATCATGACCAATTAAAATTAAACATTAACTGTCCAGGACAATGTTCCACCCAACCACCTCCACATCCACCAACACCACCGGCATCCTCCACCCAGCTGCCCTTTTCTTTAAATACATCACATATAGATTGTGACACTATACTACCAAGCACAACCCCTCCCCAGCCAACATTAACTTCAAACCATTATACTCAGGCTCAGCCTAGCACTCATCAATCATCAAGCTTTAATTATGTCAACCAGCCAACACATCTGGCGACACAACAAATCACCAAAAATTCACCAGCTTTTCTTTCAGGGGCCCCCTCCCTCAGTCTAATTTTAGCTTACACAATGTGACGCAAGCTCAGTAGCACTCACCAACCACAGTCATCATTCATAAATATCACCCAGCCTTTAAGTCAACCGTATGCAAATTATGGCAATCAGCCACCAGCACGAATGGCAACCAATCCTCCACCACAAGCGGATATTTATGCACCTCCACCTACTTCAATGACCAACTATACACCACACTCCATACCAACCTAACACTTATCAGCCTATGCAACTGCAGCAAACCACCACCAATCCTCCACCACCAACACAACCTAAACCTCCACCTCCTCATATATCCCCACCCCAATCCTATCACCACCAACCACCAATACCTACCTCAATTAACCATTATACTTCTCAACATCATCTTCACTCACTCAACAGTCACCATAGTCAACCACCACCTCAACCCACCACCAGTATTTCAGCAGTAACTTCTGTACTTCCCCCACCACCACAGCCTTGTTTGACATCGCAAACCCACTCTTCTTTACCACCAACCCTGTGGCAAACCACTCAACAACCACTACAAGCAACGGACAACCATCACACACACCATCCTCCACACTCCACCACCATCAAACTACACGACTTTTCTGCAACCTCATCATCTCAACCTCCATGGACTTCTCATACCTGCCCACCTTCACAAACTACCATCTACAATGTCAACCCTCATCCACCGAGGCACACTATACCTCAACCATCATCATTTCCTTCACAAGACAACATTTTTATGAATATGTTACCCACAGCTTCAAATACCCAAGTATATAATCAAAATACAAATTCAACATTAATTCACCCCCCACATATCAACACAACTCAACATCAACATGAGTATGTGACTAATGCCCCGACTCAATCAACCTGGTCATACCCCACCACATCGGTGCCCCCCACCCTTCAAACATCAAATCTACCACCACCACCTTATGAACTTAACTCATGTAGACCTCAGAATGCCAGCACAGCTCAATGTCAAACTTCTTATTCGCCACAAAAACAAATTATAGCACATAAGGATGCATATAAAATCCTCCAGATAACATTTAAAGATATAGGTAAAATTTCAGGAGCTGATTCAGCTGTACTTGTAGAGCAAATTCAAAAGCTAAACGCAGCATTTGACCTTGGTCTAGTCCCCGACCAAGATTTTATTATTTACTCACTCCCTTATACAGAGGGATATATAAACAAAATGTGGCTTGAGGCATCACGTTATAGGTATTCCTGGCCTCAATTACGAGCCCGTCTACAGAACGAGTTGTTACCCGCAAGGACTTTAAGGAAAGTAACAATAGACAAAGTCTATAGACTTCAACACCCCGCAGAAAATTTTAATCAATTCATATCAGATATATCAAATAATGCCCAACTTTTATTGCCTCATCTCACAGAAGGAGAGATAGTGTCAATAATTCTACAAAATATAAATCCTCAAACACGTAGAGCTATAGTTTTTCAAACAACGCCTACGACTTTCGCAGGGCTCTATGAGCTTGCTCGTGCTACTAACGAAATAGCTAAAGCAGAGCAAGAATATAGGGAAACCTATCAGAAAAATCAAAGTCAACCCCGACAACATTATAATAACAACAATAATCAATATAACAAATTTAAACAAAGGAATCAGCAGAACATTTCTTCTACTCCACCCACCCCTGCATCAAATAAATTTTTCTACACATCCGCCGCTACGACGAGAGCAACCACAACAATACCTTCATTACTAGACATTAAATATGCCCAGCCAACTACCACCACTGCCAAATAACGCTAACACAAGGAGAAATTTAAACCAAAAAAGAGGGGATTGAAAGGTAGTCAGCCCCCTCCTCCTGTCACCATTTTTAAACCTACCTCACCAGTACCCATCTGTGTTAAAAAGCCAGAACTGGAGCATACTAGCTACCAACTTAATTTAAACAAAATTTCTCAGTCATCCCTCAACCTTTCAAGTAATCAACAGTTCATCCCACCCATAGCCATAGATATTACATTCAATAATTATGCTTTCCCTGCACATATTGATACAGGCAGTTCTCTGAGCTATATCAATAAAGAAATATTGTATAAACTAACAGCCATACCCCGAGTAATTAAAAGATATCACCTTGTCATCAAGATGTCCAGCTTGCTGATACTTCACACATGGCTGTGCGTACAATAGTTTATTTACATTTTAAAATTGAATATTTATCATGGACCTTTCCATTTGGCGTAGCCCCTATACCAGTCCCAGTACTCTTTGGACGTGATTTTATAACTCATGCTAGAATGGCTATAGATAGTCTAACTTCAATTACTTTTCAGTTTTCACCAGCTCTCACCATCCCATTTAAAACCAATATAAACTTTTCACAAAATATGCTAGCTGAACTTATTCAAAACCCACTGGCAGATCAAGCAGACGAGGACTTGTTGCCTGACGAGGAGGACGACAGTGCCGAAGAAGAATGGTCTAGGAAAGATTTTTTAACAATTATCGATAGAAATCTCCCACCTGAGGAACAGGAAAAATTTCTTGACCTGTTGGAAAGTTCAACCAATGTCCTGTCGCCACGTATTGGACGAACTGACCTTGTCCAATATGAAATAAAATTGAAAGATTACACCCCAGTGAGATCCAAACCTTATGCCTTTGCTCCACCCAAGTTAGCCTCCCTCAGAGAATGTATTAACAACCTGGTTAACCAAGGTATCATACGCCCATCAACTTCAACTTTTGCAAGCCCAAGTTTCCTAGTGCCAAAGAAAGGAAATGGCCACCGGTTGGTCACCGATTTCCGTAGGCTAAACCAAAAGGTAGCCATTGAGGCCACGCCCCTTCCCACCCTGGAAATAGCTCACCAACATCTCGGACAAGCAGCATACTTCACCACACTTGACCTGAGTTCAGCATATTGGCAAATCCCATTAGAAGAAAAATCCAAACAATACACAGCATTTGTAGTGCCATTTGGCTTATTTGAATATAATTATCTACCCATGGGGTATCGGAATAGTTCAATGGTTCTGACACGTTTACTATAATGTATTCAATTATTTGGATGACATTGTTGTCTACACAAAAAATCTCAAAGACCAATACAGAATTCTTAAAATAGTTCTTGAGAGATTGGCTAAGGCAGGCTTAACCATTAATCCCAAGAAAATTAAAGTAGCATCCACAAAGATAGAATATCTAGGCCATGTAATTGAGAACGGAACTATTTCTATTAATCCAGAAAGAATTCAGCCAATTATAGATTTTCCCCAACCTTCCACTGTGAAACAAGTAGCCAGATTCATCGGCATGACAGCATTCTACCAAAAATATATCCCTAAATTCTCAGAAATAGCTGCACCTCTCAACCATTTAAGAAAGAAAAGTGTGCCTTTCTTGTGGTCTGAGAGTCAAGAAAAAGCATTTCAACTCCTTAAAACTGCATTGACTACAGCCCCCATCTTGCAATTACCAGATTTTAATAAGCCATTTATCCTTCAAACCGATGCTTCCTCTCTTGCCTTGGCAGCTGTACTCAGCCAAGAAGATGACTCCGGGACACGCCTCCCAATAGCATATGCATCACGAACGTTATTGCCCCACGAACGTAAGAAAACCATTTTCGAACTTGAAGCAATGGCCATATATTTTGGCACCACAAAATTTAGGCAATATTTAGAATGTGGCCATTTCACCCTGGAAACGGATAACAGTGCCTTGACATACCTGCTAAATGGGTCCAGAATGAATGGCAAGTTAGCAAGGTGGAGTGCTCAAATTGGGAGCCTCCAATTTTCTGTAAGACACATTAGGAGCACAGAAAATAAAGTTGCAGATTGCCTCTCCAGAACTGATGAGCATCAAAATATAAATATGGCAAAAGAACCAAATTTGGCTCTGTTCCTATCAGACATCCCGGAGGTATTTCAAAATATAGCAAGTCACCAGGATGCAGACCCCGAAATCATAAAAATAAAAACAGACCCGAATATTAAGTCAAACCAACAATATCTGATTAAGAAACATGTACTTCTTTACCGGCCTAAGCCCCAGGCCCCCCACCTAGTTATGGTCCCCGTAAGTTGATACCTGCAGTTTTACAGTACTTTCATTCTACTCCATCTGCTGCCCACCCGGGAGTAGAGAAGATGACCAAAGCCATCAAAGCCAAATTTTATTGGAAAAACATGTTTTCAGACATCTCTAAGTATGTTAAGTCCTGTCATCACTGCCAAACATGTAAACAGGCTAATAATTCAAAATTAGGTTTATTATCTTCTAAGACATGGACCAGGCCCCTTGAAGCAACTTATATAGATTATATTGGTCCCCTACCTCGTTCAAGTCTGGGTAACCAATATGTACTTGTAATCACTGATGGCTTTAGTAAATATTCAATATTCATCCCTACTCGTAACTGCACAGCAGACACGACTATCAGAGCTCTACAAAATAGGTTTTTCTCTGTGTTTTGGGTATCCAACACATTTAATCTCTGACCGTGGTCCAGCCTTCATTTCTTCAAAATTTCAAAACATGTGTTTTGAATATGGGTTAAATCATGTACTTCTTTCCCCGTATCACCCTCAACCTAATCACTCAGAACGAGTTAACAAGCAGCTCAAAATAGCTTTCCGTATCTTTCATCACCAGAATCATTCAAAAT
>JACMZG010000019.1:4292927-4307927 GCA_018340805.1 Microvelia longipes
AAACCACTCAACAACCACTACAACAACGGACAACCATCACATACACCATCCTCCACACTCCACCACCATCAAACTACACGACTTTTCTGCAACCTCATCATCTCAACCTCCATGGACTTCTCATACCTGCCCACCTTCACAAACTACCATCTACAATGTCAACCCTCATCCACCGAGGCACACTATACCTCAACCATCATCATTTCCTTCACAAGACAACATTTTTATGAATATGTTACCCACAGCTTCAAATACCCAAGTATATAATCAAAATACAAATTCAACATTAATTCACCCCCACATATCAACACAACTCAACATCAACATGAGTATGTGATTAATGCCCCGACTCAATCAACCTGGTCATACCCCACCACATCGGTGCCCCCACCCTTCAAACATCAAATCTACCACACCACCTTATGAACTTAACTCATGTAGACCTCAGAATGCCAGCACAGCTCAATGTCAAACTTCTTATTCGCCACAAAAACAAATTATAGCACATAAGGATGCATAAAATCCTCCAGATAACATTTAAAGATATAGGTAAAATTTCAGGAGCTGATTCAGCTGTACTTGTAGAGCAAATTCAAAAGCTAAACGCAGCATTTGACCTTGGTCTAGTCCCCGACCAAGATTTTATTATTTACTCACTCCCTTATACAGAGGGATATATAAACAAAATGTGGCTTGAGGCATCACGTTATAGGTATTCCTGGCCTCAATTACGAGCCCGTCTACAGAACGAGTTTACCCGCAAGGACTTTAAGGAAAGTAACAATAGACAAAGTCTATAGACTTCAACACCCCGCAGAAAATTTTAATCAATTCATATCAGATATATCAAATAATGCCCAACTTTTATTGCCTCATCTCACAGAAGGAGAGATAGTGTCAATAATTCTACAAAATATAAATCCTCAAACACGTAGAGCTATAGTTTTTCAAACAACGCCTACGACTTTCGCAGGGCTCTATGAGCTTGCTCGTGCTACTAACGAAATAGCTAAAGCAGAGCAAGAATATAGGGAAACCTATCAGAAAAATCAAAGTCAACCCCGACAACATTATAATAACAACAATAATCAATATAACAAATTTAAACAAAGGAATCAGCAGAACATTTCTTCTACTCCACCACCCCTGCATCAAATAAATTTTTCTACACATCCGCCGCTACGACGAGAGCAACCACAACAATACCTTCATTACTAGACATTAAATATGCCCAGCCAACTACCACCACTGCCAAACATAACGCTAACACAAGGAGAAATTTAAACCAAAAAAGAGGGGATTGAAAGGTAGTCAGCCCCCTCCTCCTGTCACCATTTTTAAACCTACCTCACCAGTACCCATCTGTGTTAAAAAGCCAGAACTGGAGCATACTAGCTACCAACTTAATTTAAACAAAATATTTCTCAGTCATCCCTCAACCTCTTCAAGTAATCAACAGTTCATCCCACCCATAGCCATAGATATTACATTCAATAATTATGCTTTCCCTGCACATATTGATACAGGCAGTTCTCTGAGCTATATCAATAAAGAAATATTGTATAAACTAACAGCCATACCCCGAGTAATTAAAAAGATATCACCTTCATCAAGATGTCCAGCTTGCTGATACTTCACACATGGCTGTGCGTACAATAGTTTATTTACATTTTAAAATTGAATATTTATCATGGACCTTTCCATTTGGCGTAGCCCCTATACCAGTCCCAGTACTCTTTGGACGTGATTTTATAACTCATGCTAGAATGGCTATAGATAGTCTAGCAACTTCAATTACTTTTCAGTTTTCACCAGCTCTCACCATCCCATTTAAAACCAATATAAACTTTTCACAAAATATGCTAGCTGAACTTATTCAAAACCCACTGGCAGATCAAGCAGACGAGGACTTGTTGCCTGACGAGGAGGACGACAGTGCCGAAGAAGAATGGTCTAGGAAAGATTTTTAACAATTATCGATAGAAATCTCCCACCTGAGGAACAGGAAAAATTCTTGACCTGTTGGAAAGTTCAACCAATGTCCTGTCGCCACGTATTGGACGAACTGACCTTGTCCAATATGAAATAAAATTGAAAGATTACACCCCAGTGAGATCCAAACCTTATGCCTTTGCTCCACCCAAGTTAGCCTCCCTCAGAGAATGTATTAACAACCTGGTTAACCAAGGTATCATACGCCCATCAACTTCAACTTTTGCAAGCCCAAGTTTCCTAGTGCCAAAGAAAGGAAATGGCCACCGGTTGGTCACCGATTTCCGTAGGCTAAACCAAAAGGTAGCCATTGAGGCCACGCCCCTTCCCACCTGGAAATAGCTCACCAACATCTCGGACAAGCAGCATACTTCACCACACTTGACCTGAGTTCAGCATATTGGCAAATCCCATTAGAAGAAAAATCCAAACAATACACAGCATTTGTAGTGCCATTTGGCTTATTTGAATATAATTATCTACCCATGGGGTATCGGAATAGTTCAATGGTTCTGACACGTTTACTATAATGTATTCAATTATTTGGATGACATTGTTGTCTACACAAAAAATCTCAAAGACCAA
The DNA here is from genome assembly GCA_018340805.1 of Microvelia longipes. Classification (NCBI taxonomy): domain Eukaryota; kingdom Metazoa; phylum Arthropoda; class Insecta; order Hemiptera; family Veliidae; genus Microvelia; species Microvelia longipes. The sequence continues at coordinate 4,295,505 of JACMZG010000019.1, forward strand.
TACAGAATTCTTAAAATAGTTCTTGAGAGATTGGCTAAGGCAGGCTTAACCATTAATCCCAAGAAAATTAAAGTAGCATCCACAAAGATAGAGAATCTAGGCCATGTAATTGAGAACGGAACTATTTCTATTAATCCAGAAAGAATTCAGCCAATTATAGATTTTCCCCAACCTTCCACTGTGAAACAAGTAGCCAGATTCATCGGCATGACAGCATTCTACCAAAAATATATCCCTAAATTCTCAGAAATAGCTGCACCTCAACCATTTAAGAAAGAAAAGTGTGCCTTTCTTGTGGTCTGAGAGTCAAGAAAAAGCATTTCAACTCCTTAAAACTGCATTGACTACAGCCCCCATCTTGCAATTACCAGATTTTATAAGCCATTTATCCTTCAAACCGATGCTTCCTCTCTTGCCTTGGCAGCTGTACTCAGCCAAGAAGATGACTCCGGGACACGCCTCCCAATAGCATATGCATCACGAACGTTATTGCCCCACGAACGTAAGAAAACCATTTTCGAACTAGAAGCAATGGCCATATATTTTGGCACCACAAAATTTAGGCAATATTTAGAATGTGGCCATTTCACCCTGGAAACGGATAACAGTGCCTTGACATACCTGCTAAATGGGTCCAGAATGAATGGCAAGTTAGCAAGGTGGAGTGCTCAAATTGGGAGCCTCCAATTTTCTGTAAGACACATTAGGAGCACAGAAAATAAAGTTGCAGATTGCCTCTCCAGAACTGATGAGCATCAAAATATAAATATGGCAAAAGAACCAAATTTGGCTCTGTTCCTATCAGACATCCCGGAGGTATTTCAAAATATAGCAAGTCACCAGGATGCAGACCCCGAAATCATAAAAATAAAAACAGACCCGAATATTAAGTCAAACCAACAATATCTGATTAAGAAACATGTACTTCTTTACCGGCCTAAGCCCCAGGCCCCCCACCTAGTTATGGTCCCCAGTAAGTTGATACCTGCAGTTTTACAGTACTTTCATTCTACTCCATCTGCTGCCCACCCGGGAGTAGAAGATGACCAAAGCCATCAAAGCCAAATTTTATTGGAAAAACATGTTTTCAGACATCTCTAAGTATGTTAAGTCCTGTCATCACTGCCAAACATGTAAACAGGCTAATAATTCAAAATTAGGTTTATTATCTTCTAAGACATGGACCAGGCCCCTTGAAGCAACTTATATAGATTATATTGGTCCCCTACCTCGTTCAAGTCTGGGTAACCAATATTACTTGTAATCACTGATGGCTTTAGTAAATATTCAATATTCATCCCTACTCGTAACTGCACAGCAGACACGACTATCAGAGCTCTACAAAATAGGTTTTTCTCTGTGTTTGGGTATCCAACACATTTAATCTCTGACCGTGGTCCAGCCTTCATTTCTTCAAAATTTCAAAACATGTGTTTTGAATATGGGTTAAATCATGTACTTCTTTCCCCGTATCACCCTCAACCTAATCACTCAGAACGAGTTAACAAGCAGCTCAAAATAGCTTTCCGTATCTTTCATCACCAGAATCATTCAAAATGGGATTCATATATCCATACATTTCAAAGTGCTTTCAACTCAGGACATCATCAGGCCATCCAAACCACCCCCAATCACCTTATGTTTAGGTTTACTGTGAGAGACCCCTTGGATAACCATTGGCACCTGTCAGAGCTAATTGACAATAAGCCCGAGTCTGACAGCAATGTGATCTGGGAGAAGGCTATCACTCACCTGAAGAAATCTCACCAGAGGATCGCTAGGAATTATAATAAGGATAGAGTTGAGAATCCGTTCAACATTGGTGATTTAGTCCTTATGAGAACCCAAGTTCTGTCTAATAAGGCCCTCAAGATCAATTATAAGTTGGCCCCCCTGTACGATGGCCCCTACAAAATTATTAAGTTTATCACCCCTGTTACTGCCTTAATACAGGATATAATCACAGAAGGCCAGTACTCCACGCATATTTCAAAATTAAAGAAATATTATGCTGAAGACTCGGCTAACTAGCACCTTTCCCCCTTCCTCTCCTATACCCCCTCCTATCTCCCCTCGCGCGGTTCGTTTGTGAGAGGCCGGCGAGCGGATAAGTGATATTAGGTTAATTTAATATACTCTTAGTCATTTACTTCTATGGTTACCAATTTACCTTTCATCTGTACCCGGTATCAGATGAGGATTTATTATTTAATTAATTAATTGTTAGACAATTAGGGTCTTTATATTAGGAAAAGTTCATTAACTTATCCTTGTCTTCGAGCTATGAGCTCAGTTTATTATTCTCAGTAAGATCATTAGTGATCATGCTTACTATTAACATTATTATTATATTATTATTATTCCACCTTTTGTGTTTATTCTTTGTGCATGTTGGGATTTTCCCGTAGTGTTTTTGGTCCTTACGCTTTGCAATGTAGCACAGTCACTGAAACCCACTAAAATAAGAAATTAAATAAAATCAGATTGACATGGCATGGTTTTAAAATGCTTATAACTAGGAGATACAACTCTAAATTAACTGTAAATACATACACGAGTAGTGTGTAAATAAGGATAATACAATAAACATTAATAATACAAATAAATGCATAACAAATGGATATTTTTCTTCTTTTTTTTTTTATATTTGACCTCTTTTAAGATGGGAGTCTTTCATAAGTTTTTTTGTTGCTCCTCTTTTATGGTGGGTTCTTATTGGTATTTTCTTAACCTCTTTTATGATGGAGTCTTTAATAATTTTTTGTATTGCTCCTCTTTTATATTGGGTCATATATTTTTTATATTTTTTTTTTTTTTTGCGTCCTTCTGCTGCTACTAAGTTAAATTTTACGCCGGTTTTATGCAAATTAGTTTTATAATTAAATGCACTGTTAAATAAAATGGCTATTTTTAACAAGATAATGAAAATTAAGAAAAAGTTACGTAAAAATCGGGCGATCCTAACCTCCGTTTTGACCTTTAACAGGACGCCGACACGTTTTTCACAAAAAAAATTTCAACAGATTTCCCTCTCAATTTTTTTTAATAAAAGTAATACATTTAAGGTTAGTCATGGTTTTCCCGTACGATTTAACGGAAGTGCCCACCACGGTAGCGTGGATAAAAACACTTAGTAAGAGCCAACTTAGGCAACAATGCAATGAGTGGGGCATATGTGCCGAGTTTGACAACGCTGAACACATGAGAGCTTTAATACACGCCTTTGTTAGGCGTCACAAACGCACAGACGTGCCAGTAGTCACAACTGTGACAGATACTACGCAGTCGACCACGACAACAGTGGCCCAAACGGTCTCTGCCGTTACTACTGTTGGAGCTCATACTGATGGTAATATGCCAGGCAATTATAGTCAGGCCTTGCCCTCCTCTTCTAGTACTACTACTGCACATGACACCTTTGTATTTAAAGCCACTTTAGAACACCCCCCACCTACTGAGGCTGCTAGAGCAAGCTCTGTACCGTCATTAACTAATATTAATACCCCCCCTCCTAGGCCTATATCTAACTCATCTGAGCGATCTTTATTGACTCAGTTAAGCGTCATGGCTACGCGCAAACTATTGGAACTCAGCGCTAGTGCAGACCCCCCTGTCAATACAGCACAACAAGTAAGGTTGTCTTTGCCAAATGACCCTACCAGTTTCAACTGTAATAACGTTAATCTAAATTTGAACCATGCGACCGAGACTATGTTCGGTAACCCGCCATCTAGGGCCACCACCCCAGATCATTCCCCCACATCCTCCCACCATCCTAGCCCACCCCAGACCCCAACCTCTCAACCCATATTCACGTTAGCCGAAGTCCAAGCAATCATTTCGAACTTATCATCAGTTAAAGTGAGTGACAATATGGCTCAGGATAATAACTGGGAGTTATGTCAAAACCTTCCAACTAATGAAATAAACCTCAGAGGCCATCATCATGACCAATTAAAATTAAACATTAACTGTCCAGGACAATGCTCCACCCAACCACTTCCACATCCACCAACACCACCGGCATCCTCCACCCAGCTGCCCTTTTCTTTAAATACATCACATATAGATTGTGACACTATACTACCAAGCACAACCCCTCCCCAGCCAACATTAACTTCAAACCATTATACTCAGGCTCAGCCTAGCACTCATCAATCATCAAGCTTTAATTATGTCAACCAGCCAACACATCTGGCGACACAACAAATCACCAAAAATTCACCAGCTTTTCTTTCAGGGGCCCCCCTCCCTCAGTCTAATTTTAGCTTACACAATGTGACGCAAGCTCAGTCTAGCACTCACCAACCACAGTCATCATTCATAAATATCACCCAGCCTTTAAGTCAACCGTATGCAAATTATGGCAATCAGCCACCAGCACGAATGGCAACCAATCCTCCACCACAAGCGGATATTTATGCACCTCCACCTACTTCAATGACCAACTATACACCACACACTCCATACCAACCTAACACTTATCAGCCTATGCAACTGCAGCAAACCACCACCAATCCTCCACCACCAACACAACCTAAACCTCCACCTCCTCATATATCCCCACCCCAATCCTATCACCACCAACCACCAATGCCTACCTCAATTAACCATTATACTTCTCAACATCATCTTCACTCACTCAACAGTCACCATAGTCAACCACCACTTCAACCCACCACCAGTATTTCAGCAGTAACTTCCGTACTTCCCCCACCACCACAGCCTTGTTTGACATCGCAAACCCACTCTTCTTTACCACCAACCCTGTGGCAAACCACTCAACAACCACTACAAGCAACGGACAACCATCACACACACCATCCTCCACACTCCACCACCATCAAACTACACGACTTTTCTGCAACCTCATCATCTCAACCTCCACGGACCTCTGGGTTATGGGCCCAGCACGCTTCCACAAGTCTGGCCAGGACTTGGCCATAGAAAAGAGACCTTTTGTTATAGTTGAAAAGCATTAAGTCTGCTGAATATAAGAATGTTTTGTTATTTGAAAACTGGTTGATGTTTGCTCCTGGGTGTGAAAACATGGGTGGTGATTACACTTGCTGTCCTTCCTCTAGTAAAATAAATGTACATTGAACACTTTGGCTACACTAGATGAACAAGTAGAGCGGCTTCACGATGCTAGAAACATTAGTCAGTCAGAGCTGCTTGAACAGTGGGTGGAGATAAAACAAGTTGTCGACAACTACAGGTGATACAGGTGATGATGTCTGTCATAGTCCAAATTGGTGATGAACCTAAATTACAAGAAAAGGAACATACAAAAATGTAAATACGATATGATGAAGTTATTATCTAATGAAAACATCTCTAAGGCTTCTATTTAAAATTTTAAATTAAAACTAGATTAAGTTTATAAATTTTTATAATACAATTAATAATAATTAAACAATTGGCATTTGCCTGATTATAAATTTTTAACATTCATTTAAAAAAAACCTGCTACCAAAAATAATAAAAATAATGTGAAAGCGTTAGCATAAGCACACTAGATTAGTGATGAAAATTCTCACAAGCGTATGTGTCCAGCATTGGATAAGCACAAACTCAAAACAAATATAAGGGTTAAAATATTAAACTTAGCATATTGCTTAACTCCCTTGGCCACTGGGGCTTAAGCGAAACGTGAATCTCAAGCCCGAGCCCCAAAATGGTCAATATAGGGGGGGGGGGTTACAATGTTAAATCCACTTACCGCAGGAACTGTAGCGAGACGTGAGTCTCAAGCATCAGTTCAAGGAGCAAGGGGAAATATAAGTGACCAAAAAAAAACTAAATTACCAAATAAAAATTGCAAAACAATGGCTCCCAAGCTAGGAACACACTAATCAATTAATAATGGGCCATAGTTGCCCTTCTAATTATAAAAAAAACATCAATAAAATATTCAAAGATTAATTAATCTTAAATAAATCAAAGAGTGAATTCTCTTCTTACTCAAAATGAGTGTAAATTGCGTCACGTCCGAAAAGAGCAAGGAAAGCTTGACTCTGGTAGAGAAAGGAGGAATGATTGAAACTCAGGATTACAATACTTCCTTATTGCAATCATTCCTGTCATATCATTAATCAAAATCATAATTAATAATCAGCCCATTCATCAACGTGAATTTAGGCAGGGACATATTTTCAAAAGAAAATAGGTAAAACTTAAATTTTTAATGGAGATTAATTAACCTCAATCTATATAAATATAAATTTGGGCTCAAAGCTCACAATTACAATAATATGTAAAATAATTAAAATGTATTAATTAATGGTGAAACACAGCACCAAAACAAGGTTCAAATCATACAAGAAAAATGCTTACAAGCAATTAGAAACAATAATATTGGTAAAGTGCAATAAACCATAAACATACCATGTCAATAAGTTAAATAAAGAAATTAAACAAAAGCAATTAAATAAGGCAAGGGAAAAACCTTACAAAACCAAAAATTAAAGCATAATGTGGGTGACGTGCTACTTGTTCATCTAGTGTAGCCAAAGTGTTCAATGTACATTTATTTTACTAGAGGAAGGACAGCAAGTGTAATCACCACCCATGTTTTCACACCCAGGAGCAAACATCAACCAGTTTTCAAATTACAAAACATTCTTATATTCAGCAGACTTAATGCTTTTCAACTATAACAAAAGGTCTCTTTTCTATGGCCAAGTCCTGGCCAGACTTGTGCCTTAGGAAAGTGTTGAGCCATCATCAGACACAGGTCAGCTGTGAAGACTACAATCACTCACAAGTGAAGCTTTAGTGAGATTCAGAGAAGATAAGCATGGCTCCTAGGATTGAATTCTGTCCTAACAGCAACTTTGTTAAAGACACCCTCACCTTTCTGGTGCGCGCCCAGGAGGAGGGGAGTGTTTCCTCCTGCTACATTCTGTCTCATGAGGATTTAAGACTCATCATTCTGCAAGTTAAAAACATCAGGTAAGTCTGAGTTTGCTAGAACAGAGGGAACTCCAGCTATCATCATCACCATCTACCTCTCATCATTGTATGTTAAAATTGCCATGTACCGGACTTCTTTCCAGTTCATCACATCCATCAAATTATTATTATTAAAATAAAAAAAAAAAAAAAAAAAAAAAAAAAAAAATATAAAAAATATATAGACCCAATATAAAAGAGGAGCAATACCAAAAAAATTATTAAAGACTCCCATCATAAAAGAGGTTAAGAAAATACCAATAAGAACCCACCATAAAAGAGGAGCAACAAAAAAAACTTATGAAAGACTCCCATCTTAAAAGAGGTCAAATATAAAAAAAAAAAAGAAGAAAAAATATCCATTTGTTTATGCATTTATATTGTATTATTTAATGTTTATTGTATTATCCTTATTTACCACTACTCGTGTATGTATTTACAGTTAATTTAGAGTTGTATCTCCTAGTTATAAGCATTTTAAAACCATGCCATGTCAATCTGATTTTATTTAATTTCTTATTTTAGTGGGTTTCAGTGACTGTGCTACATTTTGATCAACCCCCCCCCCCTCGAGAGGAGTGATGCAACATTGTTGCTGGTTTCCTTTATCAAATTACCTTTTCCTTTTCCCGTTTCCTTATTTTAACCTTCCTATCCTAATCCTGCCTTCCAATCTCAGTTTCGTCCATTAATCTGGGGCAGTGAGGGCGTTTTGTAGCTTCGAAACGCCCGCGCTGACTCAGCTTTTTGGGGGATTCTGTTGAAAGGTTGGCCATCCTGCGCCGTGGGTACCCCCCGCCAACCGCCAAATTTTCCCTCAGTCTGGTTCCCGGCGTCTCCCGTTCCTGTCTCTCGACTTCCGTTATCATTTTATTAGGTATTTATTACTTTTCCTTCCTTCTTAATCTCTTAATTCGTAAATTATTAACTTCTCTCCATACTTTTCATTAAGCTTTATTTATTTCGTTGATCAAAGCTGGCTTTCGCCGCCGAGATCGTCTCTCACACGACCGGCCGCATATCCTTGCCCTTTCCTTTCAGTTTATGATTTTATCGTGGTCCCGTGGCCTGGCATTTAATGCTTGCAATTGAGTACATAAATTTTCATTGATAATCCCTCATTGAGTCATAAATTTTCTTGATAATCCCTCATTGATACATAAATTTTCATTGATAATCCCTCATTGAGTTCAAAATTTTCATTGATAATCCCTCATTGAGTACATAAATTTTCATTGATAATCCCTCATTGAGTACATAAATTTTCATTGATAATCCCTCATTGAGTACATAAATTTTCATTGATAATCCCTCATTGAGTTCATAAATTTTCATTGATAATCCCTCATTGAGTACATAAATTTTCATTGATAATCCCTCATTGAGTTCATAAATTTTCATTGATAATCCCTCATTGAGTTCATAAATTTTCAGGATAATCCCTCATTGAGTTCATAAATTTTCATTGATAATCCTCATTAAGTTCATAAGTTTTCATCGATAATCCCTTATTGAGTTCATAAATTTTCATTGATAATCCCTCATTGAGGTCATAAGTTTTCATTGATAATCCCTCATTGAGTACATAAATTTTCATTGATAATTCCTCATTGAGTTCATAAATTTTCATTGATAATCCTTCATTGAGTTCATAAATGTCACTCTACATGATTGATAAATGTTATATTGTGGAGGAAAAGTAAGATCTTTTACACTTGCTAAAGCATTTTTGGTACTGCATCTGATACACTCAGTGTTGAGTCAAAGGACTCTGGCCAAGCATTCCCACTACCAAGCAACATAAACTCATACTTTAGACTTAAGCAACAGAGACCTTCGTCTATCCCATATGTTGGTGTTTGTTCTGACGGGGAAGATCTAGTAACGACATGCTAGATCATACATACCTCAGGTCTTTGTCAGGCCACCGCAGGTATGTGGCGAGTGTGTTATGCTGTAACTCGATACGGACGGCTAAGCAAGCAGGTCACTCATCTCTTACCTCCTTACTAGTAGACCAACCAAATTCTCATTTTTACTTTTCCTCATTTTTACTGTAGGTATATAGGAAAAGTATTTGAGAGTCACCCGTGGTGTAGTGGTTAAGGTACGCGGCCAATACATAAAATGAATGGACTTTAGTCATGGGTTCAATCCCAGCACGGGCTTCTAAGATTTTAATGAGAGGGATAAAAATTTAGCGTACCACGTCCTTCTGGAGGGACGTAAAGCCGGTGGTCTCGAGCCTGTGCGTTGTCAGGTACTCGTTAAAGATCCCTCACCCTAAATGAAACTGGGTATAGGCAAAATTTAGGACCCTCATAGTAGATTCATTATGATACTATAGTGTGTCTGCCTTGTAGTTTAAAGTATATGGAGGTTTGGTTTAACAGCTAGGGCACGTGTTGTTCCTAGTTTTCACTAGACTATAAGAGTCAGTGAAAATAAATATGATTGCTTGAAAAAAAGCATAAGAGGAACCATAGAAATTCACTGCTTTTCTGTCTAGATTAGATAAAAAATATACCTACACTTGAAAGTAGAACACTATCTTAGAGAGCTGGTAAAAAGAGTCCAACAACTTGGCCTACTTGCCTGATAGTTACTACCACTCCCCCCATATTACTACTACTACTACTACTATAGGAAAAGTATTGTGTTTGCAAAAAAATCCAAAACCGGGATGTCACCGGAATAATCCGTGTCAGGAGTTTTTGAGGCATCCTGAGTGGTTTTCGCAAAGTTGTCTGTCTGTATGTGTGTCGTCATTAACCTGCAATAATAACTCATCGAAATTTTTAAAAAATCATATAACGCGGAACAATTATACGATCCCATTGAAATTTGGCACGCATGTATAAGACTAACGTATTTGCCAAGTTTCATCTCATGATCAAAATTAGTTCAATTTTTATTGACTGACTTGTATCCTTAAAAAAAATCGGGAAATTATGCAATTGAGTTGTAATTTGGTTCAAGTAGAGACCTTTACGTAATAAGTAAGTTCACTGAGTATCGTTTTAATAAGACAAGTATTTCTACAATATTTGGGGCATTATAAAAGTTAAGCAGCATTGAGCGTGGTCAGGGCTGTAAGGGTGATTGCGGAGAATGAAACGGATGTATTTACTATCTAAGGACGAGCGAAGCGAATTCGAAGCTGGAAGAATGTGCGTAGCGAATTCTATTTAATGAGGAAAAGTTCCGAGGTACCCCGTACCCGATTTCTTTGACTCTCTCTCTGAACAATAGGGGGTGTTTTTAGCTACACTAAAAGTAGACATCTTAAACAGAGTCATAGTCAAAATGAAAAAAAAACTAATAAAACTACTGATAATATCTCCATCACCTAAACTGCGTAGGCTTCCGAGGTTAGTGTCATGAAGACCTAGGTCTTCCGGTGGTGACCGTGTTAACGTAGATAAAGAATCCGACGTTTCGCTTCCACTGTGGGAGGCATCTTTAGGGATGTAGGACATCATGGATAGAAACACAATGCTCTACCAAACTGACGGTCATACTGAACCGTCGAACCATATTATCCCTTCTCATGGCTATAATCTTCGTCCTCGAAGACAAGGTCAGAGACAGGTATGAATAGGGCCTGCATAGTCTCCATCTTCAGTTCAGTTTTGTAGAGCATTGTGTTTCTATCCATGATGTCCTACATCCCTGAAGATGCCTCCCACAGTGGAAGCGAAACGTCGGATTCTTCTTCTACATTAAGAAGAAGAATCACGCGAATCACCACGCGGTCACCACGGGAAGACCTAAATCTTCATCTCCATGGCCTCCTTATTGCACAGATCTGTGTAAAAATTAAAATGAGGTTGGTAAAACCAAGAAGCAAAAAGAGCAGTAGAATAACGTAGAAAGGAGCAAGAAATTAATAACAAAGACTGCACCAGGAAAAAGAAAAGGGGGGGGGGCATATATTATAGACCAAGAGCCCAGGGGTGTTTTGTTAATAAAAAGTGTAATGGCTGGAACCGGTCTCAATTTTTCGTCCCAGACAGAGCCTTTGACCCCTAAAGTCCGTTCTGCCTGGGACACCCATCCGATAAGAGTCAGCAGAATTGCAGATCCTTGTTCAGGAAGGTATTTACGAAAAATTGAGACCGGTTCCAGCCATTACACTGTTTGTTAACTTGGGTGGTAAAATTGACCTGTAAAGTGCGTTCTGCCTGGACACCCATCCGATACGAGTCTGCAGAATTGCAGATCCTGTTCAGGAAGGTATTTACGAAAAATTGAGACCGGTTCCAGCCATTACACTGTTTGTTAACTTGGGGTGGTAAAATTGACCTGTAAAGTGCGTTTTGCCTGGGACACCCATCCGATACGAGTCTGCAGAATTGCAGATCCTTGTTCAGGAAGGTATTTACTAAAAATTAAGACTGGTTCCAGCCGTTACACTTTTTATTAATTTGGGTGCTAAATTTGACCTCTAAAGTGCGTTCTTCTTGGGACACCCATCCGATACGAGTCGGCAGAATTGCAGATCCTTGTTCAGGAAGGTATTTACGAAAAATTGAGACCGGTTCCAGCCATTAACAAAACACCCCTGGGCTCTTGGTCTATTATAGTAAGCAGAAAGTTGACAAACTTGATTTTAAATCAAACCTTGGTGTAATCTCAAAGCACCCGAATTGCGTCATCTTGAAAATGGTTCAAAATGTGACCAATAATAATGTACTGACTTTACACTGGGTTTGTAGGTCCTAGTTCCGTCCCTGCTCTGACTAAGCTAATTGTTTCATAGAGATCTTTGATACGTCGCCTCGCCTATCATTAATTAAAAATCTTTAACTAGTCAAACAATGTTTAATAATTTCTAATTATAACCGCTAATAAATAGATTACAGCGGTTGCAGGTATAAGGTTTTGTTTCAAGATGTCGGACAATTCGCTTATCTAGCAATCTAATCACGTTCAGGCTGGACTAGCAAGGTTATTCTCTTACTAAACATTAGTACTAATGTAGCACTCAAACAATCTCAAGGACCATCATAACGAAATAAAAACTATAACATTAGTCGATTTATATGACTTTGTGTGGCAATCAGTAATTAGGCTAGATACGACTTTATCAACCTCCTTTTTGTACTACATCGCTAACCCAAACTAAATTACGCTTCAAATTACGGTAAAGAAATGTAGTTGGTAAATTTAAATATTCGGGAGCGCTGATCATAGGAGTAATATAAATATATAAAACAAATAATATGAATAAACGGGGCTGGCAAGAAGGGCCCAACTACGTGGCCTATTTGCCTGGCTATGCCTTAACTACTTTTTATTGCTACGAATAAAAATAATTAGTGTAAATTTATATCATTAGATACTGAATTTTGCCCAAACATGATTAGATAAACAATTATCTTCAGAGAGCTCGTCGTGCTCATTGAGACTAGAAGTTAATCACTGATATAACTTTATTAATTGAGATCTCGAGTGTTGCCTCACCTG